>JALBCR010001586.1:0-229251 GCA_030710515.1 Abscondita cerata | reverse complement strand
AATTTGGGTGCTTTATAGCTCTGTAAGTTTAAACCAAAATAGAAAACATTAATTTTTCTATTTATGTAAAATGTGAACCAGATTGGATTTGAACGGAAAGTTAATACCGCCTTCCAGATTCCACCAAAATTGGATACAATGGTCAGAATAAATGCTGTGAAATCCACGATTTGTGAGATAGAAATTTCATGTTGTGCAAATTTAGTACTAAAGAATTGTACAGTACTGCAGCTCAACGGTGGCTGCAGTGATATTTTTTAACGTTATCGCTATAGATATTGAGAGGGTTGGCCACGGCGGGTAATAAATCTTTTCAAACCTCAGATAAAGTTAAACTTGTCAATAATTGAAAAAATAATTGTATTACCTTAGAAGTTAGGCAAAAACAAAACAGCTGCATAGATTTTTACAAATTGGGGTTTCCTGGTGTATTCATATATTAATTCATAATTAATATATCCAAATTCAACTTACTTAGCACTTAGGACTATTCACCAATTAGCACTAGATGAATCCAAATCGTATTCCCTTGCTGCGCAATCATTTGTCGAGAATAATGTACGTTGATGATTATTGTCTTTCAATACCCAGCTTAGATGAGACAAAATGTTATGTTCCGAAATTATATCACATTGTGCATTTCCGGGGGTTTTGAGCAGGTTAAATGGTCAAGTAACTTGGAAACTTTGTTACATTATATTTGCGCAAAAACTAAATCATCAAAACCGATTTCGTTTGACGATGGATTAAAAATACTCGGTCTGCAATAGAACCCAACTTTAGAATATGTTTTTCAACAAAGTTAGTTTACCGAGTAATAATTACACGTGTAGTAAGCAGAACGATTCTATCAACTATAACCGTTTATTTGACCCATTAGCTATAGCTTCTCCAATAATACTTCTTGCAAAATTAATGATTCAACAGATTTAGATATTAAATTTATCGTGGTATGAAAGTCCTCCTTCTCACATAACACAAGCGTGGAGTCAATTTGTAGAAGACTGCCTCTTATATCACATTTGTGGAAATTCCTCGAATGAGTTAATTGGATTTTTCGGATTCCCTCAAAAGGCATACGGTGCTGTAATATATATATAAACAGTAGTAGAAAATTTCATAAAAGTTACTTTATTATGTTCCAGAATTCTAAAGTTGCGCCTGAAAAACAATATCCATACACTCCATTAGAATTATGTGCTGTACATTTGCTTGCAAAGCTTATTAATTTATCACTAATTGGATTGTTCTTCGTTGAGGAGGAGCAACCAAAACCATTAAGACGTTTTTTCAGGCAGGTTTCAGCAACCGGAATGTGCACTTTTTCAGGCCTCTGTTTATTAAAAAGAAAGAATACATTTAACGGTAAGTTATATACTTAAAACAAATAAATGGTCCGCCACTTGAATAAATTGTAAAACACATCGATATTAAACAAACACAAATAAATTAATCAATAACTTCCTACAATAACAATAGGTGCAATAAACCCCATAGGATCGAACAATTTAGAAAGTGGGGAAAGAATCTCTTTCTTAGATGTACAAGTGGTATTCTTTGGAAAAAGACTAATTAAATAATAACTTATCTTCCGAGGAATTCCAGGAAAAACTTAATGTCTTTGACTTTCGTTAACTTTGAATCTTCGTTAGGTAAGACCGAAATTTTATTGGAGGAAAATTTTCTTAAAGGGATGCTGTAATCTCACAAAACACTTTTCATGTTGTTGCGTAATTGTATCGCTTCTTTGATAGAATTAGCCCCGAAAATGAAGACTTGTTCTCTCCTACATAAAAAAACGTTAACCCATTCACACCCGCTACATAAACATGCGACTCAAGCCATGATAGACGCGGGGATGGAGTACAAAATCTTAATTATTTCCGAACAATTGTTTTAATCCAATTTCAAACTTTTCATTAAAAACAACCGGGTGAATAAAGAAAGGATTATACATAACTCGTCCATGTATTTTTCCTTCTGTTGCAATGGACGGTACACGTTGTGACCGGAGTGCTTTATAGGCAATACGAAATTGCCTATTTATAATTTAACTTGCTGTTTTAAATTTGTTGATAGATTGCGGGCACATTTAATTTATTAACTCATAACTTTTTACTTTATTCCTTCATTTACCAGACGCATACCGTAATTACTATTATACTTATTTATTATTACATGATTTTCTAATATACAACATAATTTTACAGGAATGATACCGGAATACCAGGGCAATGTTCACCTACAATTAGGATTTGAACGTAAATTAGGTCAAAATACCTCCAAATTTTATCAAGATGTGTTTGGGATGCTAACGATACCCGCCAAAATGCTGAAATATCTTAATTTTAAATAAACTAGACTAAATTTATTACACAACTTCACGGATCTTTTCTACGTTGCTTAGCTTGCTTTGGTTTTAAACCTTTTTTATATAACTGAGTTAATTAATTATATACCCACAACTTTTAAAATTTAGCGAAGAACACTCCGTATTAATTGTTTTATGCACGGACTTAAAAATTATACGTCCATCATTCTCTACTGCCCGGGAGCGCCTCACTCCACTTTCACTTTGTTTCCTCACGTACGCACAAAATCGATATATCTTCTTAACATACAGCACACCTCTAATATCTTACTACTAGACATTATATATTTTCATCTATACATTCCAATTATGATCTTGAAACTCAACGACGGACTTGAGGTACTTTCAGAGACGGGATTTAAAAGTACTTACAGTGATAACTAAAAGGAAAATTAACTTCAAAACAAACATCTAGAATTCAGTATGTAATAAGCGGGAAGATAAATTATTTCGTTAAAATAAAATTAATACAGAATAAAACAGAAACATCATATATTGCATATGAACGAAATATAACAAAATTGAGATAACAAATTGTATTTGGTATCAATGAAAGATTTTTGCTTGACTTTCATTTTTTTAATTTTGTGTCAATGTAACACATACACTTAAATTGTTCTTTTGTGAAAATTAACACAATAGCAGGGAATCTTTTTCTGTTAAAGAACCACAATATAACTTTTGTAATTCTAGGATCTACTTCAATTTAATATACTTGAGTAATTAAACTTTCATGACTTTATAAGTATACTTTTTAGACGTTTTTTGAAATAAAAGTTTAGTTAACAATATATTTACTTATCAAGAACTACTCTCGGGAGGTACAATTTTTCAAATACTTCAATAAAATAATTTTAAAAGTAAATAACCTTGGTTTGAATTTTAGTAATTTATTTGTTTTAAAAGCAATGTGTAGGTTAAATTCGATTTACACAATAAATTGTTTTAAGAATTATTTCTCGTACACGCTTCGTGTTTCAATTTCTTATATCTGTTGTGTAAGCAAGTTGCGATTACAACACCCACTAAATCAGAATATTGTCTCTTAATTTTTCTTGTCTCATCTCTGTTCAATTGAATTTCTTTAATAATGCTGTTTATATTTGCAGGATCTTGAAAAGTTCAGTCGCCCATACATGCAGATAAGCACAAAAGTATGTTAGTTTCAAAGCAGTCAATCAGAGTTTTTGTACTTGTCAGATTGCCACGCTTTTATTAATGAATCCAAGGTTCTGAGAGAGGTTAATTATTGAATAAAAATTCAAAAGAGTCCCATGTTCATGTTCATATGAAATATTTTTGATTAACACCAATTTGCAATCACCGCATAATATTTAATGTCGTCAGAACATGGCGTGAAAGCTATAACGTCGTACATGCTGTGTCAAATGTTTAAATATTTTGAACGTAGTTGCTATAATTAAAATTAATTAACAATATTAAATAAGAAAGAAATGTTGCAAAGTATTTACATGCAATTTCTCAAATTAAATAAAAATTTTGCTTTAAATTCATTGATTACGTTACATAAAGTAATTATGCAAATTAATTAACACACATCGTAAATGATACATTTAGAAGAAAATGAAGAAAATATTTAATAAAAGGAACAAAAAATACGTGAAAATGATGGATTTCAATAACAGATTAAACTAAGAAATGACAATAATGCAAGAAGGAACCAAGAATTAAAATATAGAAAAAGAAAACATATCAAAATGCACAGGAAGAAACAATATAGCAGTATAAGAGAGAATTATCGATAAAAAGAATTGTTATGGAAATACAAAGGAACATGGAAAATGAATTTAATATGAAAAATGAAAATAAAACTTAAATAGTTAACAACTCACTTACAATGAAAATGAAAACGACACAAACATAAAGTAATAGAATTAAAATGAACAATGCTGAACCTTCAAACGCAAGAAATTAAATACAGAGCAAGATGAAAATGTGCCAAAGGAGCAAGTAAATGTAGAAATTGAAATCAAGAATCAAATCAAATAGAAAATAATGAAAAACAGTATCAAAGAAGAATAAAGAAATAGAAGATATCATGAACATGGAAATTAATACAGAACTAAGCCACAAGAAAAGGAAAACTAGGAATGCAAAGAAGATAATAAAGAAAAAAAGAGGAGTGAGAAGTGGCCAACACAAAATAAACGAAAACCGAAAGAAGAATAAATGAATATAGATTACGAAATAAAATTAAAAGGATAATGATAAGAAGAAAGAAAAAAAACCCACAGTTAACGGAAAGAAAAAACGGAATCGGGAAGAAAAACGAGATGTTGCGATGAAATTGAAAAAGCAAGTGTCCCAAAGGGATCGAACAAAATACAAAGGAGATGAGAAGAAAGCATAAACTACAAATTAAAATTAATTAGAAAGAGTAGGGTTCAAGATAAGGAAAATAGAAATTGGTAAGAAATAGGACATGAATAGGGTTGTTATTGGAAATGACAATTAAAATCAGTTTAGAATTATGCAGAAAAAGATAAATAAGATGAATTAATAAGATAAGAAAAAAATAATTTGAAAAGAAAAGTTATAGATTGGGAGAAAGAGTTAGTTACAGTAGTTGTTTTGAACGTAAATTTTAGAAAATTTATAGAAACGATAAGGGTGAGTCAAAAATAAAGTTCTAAAAGCTTAAATCTAAAACCATGTTATGATGAAAGTTTTATAAAAAGTTAGCTTTCAAATGTTGTTTTTAAAGAAAAGAGGTCAGTTAGTTTTGAGAAAGGTTGTATTGAAAAACAAATACAAAAGGGTTTGTTCTGAAAAATTGAGTTTTGAAAAAGTTTATTAAAATTTTTGTAGAAAAATTAAATAGAAGTCAATGATTAAAGGTCAGTTAAGCAGTAGAATGATATAAATGCAAAATAGATGAAAAAGAAATTGAATAGTTATTATAAGGTATATGTAAACGGCGTTAAGAAAAGCCATAAAAAATGTCATATACTGACTTCCAAAAACCTAGAAGTTGTTTAACGATTTTAATGAAATTTTTAGAAACGTCTATTTTCATTAAACAGTAAGTGATGATGAAATTTAAAACAAAAGAACAAAAGCTTAAAAGTTTTTTCAATGAGTTGCTCCGCCACTATTTGTAATGCACTCATCTAGACGGCTTGGCATGCTATCAATCAGAAGTGAGCTGTTTGTGGTATATCATCCCAAGCTTCTTGAATCCATTGCTGAAGATCGTGTAAATTATCTGAGAGTGGTGTAAGGTTACCTAGTCGCCTACCAATCATATCCCATACATGTTCAATTATCAGGCGACCGAGCAGGCCATGCGAGGACGGCTATGTTAGATTCTTTCAAAAACCGTGTTGTAGCCTTTGCCTTATGAAGGCGCATTATCCTGCTGGAAAATGGGATTTTGCAGCCCCTGAAGATATGGAAGGCCAACTGGTTGTAGCACATTAGCAATGTAACCAGCTGCGTTAAGGTTGCCGTCAATAAAGACCAAGGGTGATCTGCTACCATACATATTGAACCCCATATCATAACTCCTTGAGTGAGAGCTGTGTTGCGTTCTACAAAAATTTGATGCCATTCTGCACCCAATTAACCCTTTAGTTGCTCCACTCTAGTCTACGTAGACGGTGAAGTGGTGTAAGAGGAAGACATAAAATAGACGATATGAACGAGTTGTTGAAAATTTATCTATTGTGGCCAAAACTCTTAAGCGACGTTCTTCCCGATTTGTAGTCCTTTAAGGACGTCCAGATCCACGGCAACGATGTTGAACCCCTTCCTTGGACCATTTGGACTAACATTTCAATACCGATAAAACATTTCGGTTTACACGACGAGCAATTTCTCTTAGCGAAAGTCCGCCTCTCTCATACCCACATACGGCCACGTTCAAAATTACTTAATTGGACAAATGTTGATGTTAACGTACTCTCGGCATTCTTTCAAGTTCAGAATGAAATTGTGAAGAAACAACAACAATTTGCAAACTTGACAGTTACTAAATGGTCTAATACTTCAAATTTATTGATACTATATTCTGCTGGAAACAACAGGCAAAAAACCAAAACTACTGGCTAGATTTTATTCAAATTTTAATCAGTTTGTTTAATGAAAATAGACGTTTTCTGAAAATTTCATTAAAATAGTTTTGGAAGTCTGTATCTAAATAAAAATATGAAGATGAAATATGTGAAGAAATATTAAATTAAGTTATATGAAATGAATATAAAACTACGATGAAATAAATGGAGAAATAGGAAGAGAAAAGTGGTGTATAAGCACGCACATATGCAATGATTATCAAAAAGAAAGCCAATTAAAACTTTGATAAAAGATATAGGGAACGATTTGTTGTGAGAATAGGAAAAGTGAAGAATATATTTAAGGAAAGAAAACTACTGATCATTCACTATTTAAAATAAAAGAAAGAATTAAAACATATTTAAGAAGATATAAAGAATAGATGAACAGACCGATAATAGAGAGAACAAGATTGAAAAATGATGAATTAGTAACAATACAAACTTTAAAAAAATGTAGAAGAAATAAAAATATATGTGCAAAATTAATTGTAGAATAAATAAAAAATAAATAACAAAACCTATGAATTAAAAAATATTGATAGAGACAAGATTATAGGAAAATTTCATGTAAATCTGATATCTTTTTGTTAATAATGAGGAATGAACTTTAGAAAATTTATTTAAATTGAAAAAATATTTTCTGTGTATATTATTTAATAATTAAATACTTTTGTTAATACAAACAGTTAGATATAAAGTTGATATGAGTTGATAAGATGTTTGCAAAGTTAAAACGTAATTTAGTTATAAATAAAGTTATGTTTTATTTAAAGTTCAAAATTTAAAATAGTATTCCAAACTCTATCTCACTTTAACCGGGAGTTTTTTAGTGATTACAAGGTTATTTTAATGTATAAATGTAGAACTGTATGAATTGTTTAGTATTAAGATATATTTGTTTATTGTATACTATGAGGATAAATCGATAAAATCATGAATCTGTAACGGTTGTAGTTTACAAAATATCAAAAAGAGCGACGACTCTAGCGGTACAACCAAGAAAGAAAAAGGTAAGGGAATTTGGCTCGATGTAGCACACTAAATTAGTGGAGGATACACAAAATATTTATAGTAGTTAGAACAGCAGCGTCCGGCTTAGTCAAAGAGTTGCGTGGATTCCTGAATAGCTATAAAAATTCTGACTGCTAGTCTAACAAGGCGCCACCTGCTAAGTAAGAAAGAAATAAAACCGACCAACAGTGAGATCAACAGGTTTTACTTTAAAACTAATATGCTAAATCGAACACAAACCAGAGAGATACAGTATCATAAACAAATCTAAAAATAGACAAAATAGTAGGATGATGTGACAGAAATAGAGAGACTGTCGCATATAGTTACGTGCGTTAGCAGCAGCTTGCTTGCAATAAATCAGGTTTCTAGTTAAAGTGTCGCGTTGCAGGTAAGCTTTAGTGAGACGCTTGAGTTAAGAGTTCTCATTCAAATTAAAGCAAAAAGTAGCTGCTATTAAGGTTCTGCGTATACTTATCATTTACATACGGCTGGTTACACTAACTCTAAACAACAAAAAAAGGTGAGTACTTTCCGCAAACCCAAAAGGCCTTTTGTGTCCAAGACAACCGCTCTAAAATTAAGCACCCCAGCCCTTATTGAGCCGATTTAAAACAGATTTACGGTTGACAAGGATACACCGAATAAAGTTACTTAAATGTTAATTATCGAGCCGTTTATGTCATCTGTACCGAGTTTCATGCGCCTTAAGCTACTCTAACACCCTCGAGTTATCCCAGTAACGTATATAACAAGTATAAGATGCCGAACAAAACGTGCTAAAAGCATTAGTAGCAATCAGATCAAAGGAAAGGAACACCAACTGCAGCGTGTTTCAACAGCTAAGCTGTCATCATCAGCGATACCGATACTGTAGTATCGGTATCGCTTGTGCATCGGTATCGCAATCAGAATTAAAAACAAATAGAAAAGAAAGCGAAATACTCACGGATTATTTATTTATTCGTATGGTACATTATACAAATATTGTATTGTGATGTAAGTGTTATGTATGGTGCCCCAGAAAATCAGTATAAAACCTGTATCGTGTGGTGACTCACCGTGAATGTAGCAAGATTAATGTAAACGCCAATTTATATTGGAAATTTTGAAACCCACATTAAATAGTTTTGGTGAGAATTTTACTTCAGAGAAGACGCTAAAACACCCTCGTGTAACGAGAAAGAAAAATATCTGCCGTCCGTTTGTTTGAATTAACATTTCTACCAATCGCAAATTAGTAGCGTGCGCGTCAATACGACTTTCGTCGCACCGTATTACTTGCGACACACACGTTCTAAAAAACGGCTTTACGATCTACGTCTTTGATTCGAGAAATTTGAATCGTAACAGAGTTAATGAATATAAAAATGTTTTTTTTAATACTTTAAAGACGTGTTTATATTTATAAATTGTATTAAATCTAGTTACCAGTAATAATTATTACGATATAAACCAGCGTTTTTGTAGTATATAAAATTGAATTTTTTTTTAATAAGAAATCGTCTTCATGAAATCGAAAGTCAAACACAGATTGGAAGATCTGGGAAGAAAACCTTAAGGTAATAATTAAATTAAAATTATTAAATTAAAAATCATGGAAATAACAAAGGGTCAAGAAGTCACTGTTCCAATGTCGTCGGAGGTCGCAAGTAACAGTCACACTTAAATGTAATTCAGATTTAAGACTAGAATAATTCAATTTTGTGTATTCAAAAGAATATATTATAGCGGAAATTAGTTTCAATGCGTTAAGAGGTGCACGCAGCGTCATTCAAATTCAATAAAATTGATTGTACGTTCGATATTATTTTGTTTTATTGTATAAAAATTTGGTAAAAGTTACAAACTACGTTTTTATTAATGAATCCAAGAATCTGAGAAAAGTTGATTGAAGAATAAACATTAAAAGAGTCTTATATTTACGTTCAATATGGAAATTAGTTTCATTATCACCAATTTGCAATTACCGCAGTGTGTGCTTTTAGGGTTGCATATTCGTCGATAACGTTTGTTGATTAAATTTTGTTGTATGTTGGCTTTGAGACAATATACGTATGTCTTAGAAAATACGGTTCTTACGAGGTGAGTCAAACTCTATTCGGAAAAGTGAAAAAAGGAATGTTATAATTTTCGGTTAATTCCTTATTTTATTTACAAATGTGAAGTAAAAAGCAACAATGCCTGCCGCATTTTAAATACCTGGGAGAGTTTTTGGTTTTATCAACACGGTCTATTAGTAATTTTATAATTGCAATGAATATGTTTTGTAAAGTGGAGGTTAATAAAATTTTTAAATTGTTCAATTTTATTTGTTTTATTCAAAATTTTATCCACTTTGATTACAGAATTTCCGAGTTGCAATTACACCAGCTTCAAGAGCAATCTTTTCATGTTCGTTGGATACCTTTCATTGCTTAATCTGTTTCCGTTGCTTAAAAAATGTACGTAAATTGATTATGGCATCCTCTAGTGATTCTCAATAACGGAAGGCCTAATCAGATTGTTAGACTAAGAAGCATGTAACATTATACTATAAAAGTACGTTTTCAAAATAACGTGAGCTGAGGAATTGATTTCACTACAACCACAGATGAAAAATCATGTTTATTATATTACCTTTTGTAAAAGAAGTAACTAATACAATTTTTTGCCTCTTCTAATGATAGAATTACTTCAAAATAAAAATATTAGTAATGTATATACGTATTTAGTTCTAGAGGAGGTGACTAATAATAAAAAAAGATATTGATTTTGCTGAATAAACTCATTTTAGTACATTTCTTGTGTTTGAATGTACGGTTACATAAATAAATGTAATTAAAAAATTATTTGGGAGTTTCATTGAATAAAATGAAATCAGATATTAGTAACAATACGCAAGCTTCACATTTCAATGTGTTGCAAAGATAAAAGGGTTGATGCTTTACGTCATTTCTTGTTAACGGATGACAAACACATCTTAGATTACAAATTTTTTGGATCCTGAAAAATAAATCTTACGGATCAACAGAAAGTCTTTGTTTCAAGAGGCAAAAAAAACAGTATGTTATCGTGTAACTGTTGTACTTTTTATAATGATCAGATAAATTATAAGGAACTAATTAATTTTATCTTTCGCTAAAGCTAGTAACAAGAACTAAGCTTATTAGTTAATTATGTAGGGGGTTGATTTTAATTCTACAAAACTAACCAATAGTAAAAAAAACAGCTTTTAAGAAAAGATACTGTAACAAATTGGAAACATT
The DNA here is from genome assembly GCA_030710515.1 of Abscondita cerata. Lineage (NCBI taxonomy): Eukaryota > Metazoa > Arthropoda > Insecta > Coleoptera > Lampyridae > Abscondita > Abscondita cerata. The sequence goes on along the minus strand of JALBCR010001586.1, from coordinate 218,545 downwards.
ATAAAATTAATTAGGTAGGTACTTTAAACTTGAATGTTTGCAGCTTGCGTCTATATAAAATATCTAAAGATGTGAAATTTATTACAAACGCGTTGAAATCACAGTTTACATATAATTAAAACTATGGCACATTAATCCGTTTTGTACCTGCTTTGTAAGTAAATTTGTTTAGTTAATTAAGAAATCAATTTCTATCTTATTTGAAAAGGTACAAAACTACCTGTTGCATATTATCTATAACATAAAACTTTGAGAGGGTGTAATGTGAGAAAACAATTTCTAGTGGTGGTGTAGTTACAGAATTTTACTTTGTTCAAATATCTGAAAAGTTCTGCGTTTGAAAGGTTTTTAATTCAATCTTGTAAATAAGATGGGTAGTTATATGACTTGGCGTATAATACCAAAGATCTTGCTATAACGTATAACACCAAACGGTCTTACATAAAAGAAAAATAAATATACGTTGGCTAGAATATTTAGGCGGAGAGGAGTGGCAGGTGTTTACCATGAAACACTTTCAAATAACTTATAGAGACCAAGAAATATAAATTTAATTTTAATCAGTACTACTTGAGTGGCTACAACCTACACTACACACATTGCGGTGATTGCATTTTTGTGTTGAATAAAATAAATTGAAATTATACGTGAACATGAGACTATCATTGTTTAGAATTCCTTTGTCTAAAATATCCCTAAGGTTTAAATTCTTAATAACAAACGTGGTTTGGTGCAGTTTCAGATAATATTCAGCAGTTACCAAAATTTAAATTTAACGCGAGAGAAATAAATATTGTTAAAAATCTTAAAAATAAATATTGTTGTTATCTCAAAGCAGATAAAGGCAATAAAGTAGTTATTTTGGACAAAGAGGATAATTTTGAGTCAGTTCAGGTGATGCTTAATGAAGGCCCCTATTCACTAATATCTAAAAATCCTCTTCCCAAAATGATTGCTGATACCCGTAGAGTCTTATTAGAATGTGGAAATATTATACCAAATCAACTAGGTTTAGACTAACGGTATCTAACCCGGTTCTCCCTAGAATGTATTGTTTACCTAAGATACATAAACCCGGAAAAGCAATGCTTCCCATTGTTTCAGGTATTAATGCTCCTACTTATCTGATATATAAATAGTTGTCAAATAAATTCAACAGTTTTGAATATCAACAATCAAATTTTATTGTTCAAAATTCATCCGATTTTATTGAAAAAATTAAAAACCCTGAGCTGACTGAGAACGAAGTTTTAGTTTCATTCGATGTCTGTTTATTGTTTCAAGCGTTTCGATAGATATCACTTTAGATTATTTGAAAGATATGTTACACCAAAACCATTTAGACAATTCAGAAGTAGATAATTTTATTAAATTAGCAAGATTATGTATGAGTCAAACCTACTTTCAAATTAACAATAATATTTATCAACAAAATTATGGTACAACAATGGGTAACAGCTTATCTCCGTTTATGGCTAACCTGTTCATGGGTAAATTTGAAACTGATTTAAAAAATAATTTAGAATATTTTCCTAGAATTTGGTGTAGATATGTAGATGACGTTTTTGCAGTCATCAAACTAAACTTTACAGCCCTCAGCAATTTGTAGAAATTTTAAATTCAAAATTTGAGACGATCAAGTTTATCTATGAAACAGAAACAAACCTTAAGTTACCTTTCTTAGACACTTTAGTGACAAGAAATGGCAACAAACTAGATATAGATATTTATCGTAAAGACACTAACACTATTTGATATAGATATTTATCGTAAAGACACTAACACTTTTTGATTTACCGATTATTACATTTCCCATTGTCAAAACAAAACTTTGATAAAGAACTGCGGAATATTAAGCAGATTTCATCATACAATGGTTTTCAAGAATCAATTGTCACAAACATAATTAGAAAACATAAACATAAGTTAAACATTAGAAACATTACAACGTTAGGAACTAGTAATAGCAAAATAGATAAGAAATATGTCAAATTACCAAATTATCCCACATACACAAAAGGTCTTCAAAACATATTTTCAAAATTTGATTTTAAAACAGTAAACTCTAGTAGTAACAACTTGCAAAATCTTTTAGGCAATCCGATAGACCCAATAGAAATGTGTGATAAATCGGGAATATATAAAATAAATTGTAAAGACTGTAACCAAGTATATATAGGGCAAACCAAGAGACCTATTAAAACTCGTTTTAAAGAGCACGTAGCTCATGTCAAATATCATCGCACAGATAGGTCCAGTGTTGCCATGCATATGCTTGAAAATGGCTATAGAGTAGGCCACATTCAATTAATTAAGAGGGTAGATAATAAAACGAACTTGATTCTTATGAAAGTTTAGAAATTTTAAAAATCAGAAATTTGCTTATGAATTATGATGATAACGGTCCATTAGGATTTTCGGAATTATTTAAGCTTATCTAAGAATCAATTAAGTTTAACAATGCGCGATAAGCAGATAGTATATAAGCTTCCCGTTGTTTTTAATTTTAGTATTGGTATCGTTGATGATGACAGCTTACATGTTGAAACAAGTGCCCGAGTAAAGTTTTTGGTGCAGTTTTTGGTGTTTTTCTGTTGGAAGAACAATCGTTAACAACGGAAATTATAAGAAATTTTATTAGAATTGAATGAAACAAAAGCTTTCAAAATCTAAAAAACAAATTTTAATAGAAAAATGTCATCCTTTTAACGAACATAGTAAAAAAAAAAAACCGCGGTCGGCACTAGGTACCAACCTAAGAAGAATTTTCTAAAGTAAGGGTAGTATAGAAGATTTGCACGTTATAAAGCTTACTGCATATTTAGAAAAGCATATGTTACTAATCTGTTGTCAATACGGTTCTACTGTTCAAGCAGTATTGAAAATAGTTAAGTACATAAGTGGATTGTTTTGAGAACGAGCAGCTTTCCAAAGCTTTCGACGGGTCTGCAGAAAAATTAACCGAAAAACTTCATACTATGTCTTCTGAAATGATACTTAACTAATCGCAAACATTTTTCTACTATATGACTCCATGTTAAATTGTCAGAGCGTTAATCATGGTGTTCCGCAACGATCGATTTTTGGATCTCTTTTGTTTATAATATATATTGATTAATTTCTATATAATAATAAATGCATGCAGATGACGACACAATTTTATCCTAACACGCTAATCACTATGACTTAATGTTTCCAGGAAAAAAATTAAAACGTTACTGAACAAATAATAGTATTCTCTTCAAATAAGAACTTCATGAAAGGGAACAGTTTAACTGGGTTAGGAATAATAATACACGATGAATTAAGTTGGACATATTTAGATGTTTGTTCTAATATAGTTTCTTTGCTATCATTATTTCGTAAATTAAAAACACATCTATCGTCCATCGCGTATTTTGTCTCAAAAAAAAGCTGTTTGAATAATTTCTGGCATATATTATCAAGAGTCGTCTAAGAAGCATTTTAAAAATTTAAACATTATAACTCTCTTTTCACCATACAGTGTGTCCAAAATTCGATGCTCACCATTGGTATTTTGGAAACGGTAAGAGTTACAGGGTCGGTTAAATGGAACAATATGGAGGTATTTATCTTACCTCTTCAGACCTTCTCTTGTTTTTCCAAAGAAATGCGTTGCCTACTAGATATTGCAAAAAAAGTGAAAATCGGCATTTTCTTTAAACTTGCGTAGAATCCACACTATTTATCCTATCAAAATATGTAAATATAAAAGTTGTAGACATTTAGATATTGAATAATATGCGTCATTAAAATATTTTTTGCTTGCATCAGTAGCGAAATATGACCCAAAGTTGCATTTTTTTAAATGGAAATGATAATTTATTTTTATACAGTTGAATTACTTGATTTTTTCCTTTTCAACGATATAAGGTTCGAGCTATTTATCTTGTGTACTTTAGAAGATATAAAGAAAAATCATTTTTGAGGCAGATTTATAATGTTACCAAGTTGTAAGCAATAATAACAAAACATAACGGGTGGATAACATCGTAAAACGAATGAGTTTTCCTATAAAAGATTCTCAATAGTGCGGCCATTGACTTCTAAACATTTTGTATAGCGTTTTTCAATATTTATTCGGCAATTCATTAATTGACGGACGCTAACTGAATTAAAGGCCTGCATGACGCTCTGCTGCAAATCATTAACGTTCTCATAATTGACAACGTATACTAAATTTTTTATGTGTCCCCACAGGAAAAATCTAGTATGGACAAATCTGGTGATCGCGCAGGCCAACGTATGGGACCGTTTGTTCCAATCCAACGGTTTCCAAATCTTGCTGATAAATATTCAGTGACGATCCTGGAATTATGGGCCGGGGCGCCGTCTTGCTGAAACAAAATACTTCTTTCTTCTTGAATAGGTAGCTCCAATGCATCTTCGACTTCGGCTTGCAGCAGTTGAAGATATCTAGTCGAATTAAGCGTTTGATTATAAATAAATGGACCTATCAAACGATTTCCCAAAATACACACCACACGTTAAATCCGAATCGTTCTTGGAAACGCGATTCTCGAACTATTTTCGGATTTTCATTATTCCAATAATGATAATTATGCCGATTGTAAATGCCGTTGTTTGTGAATCTACTTTCATCGCTCCAAAGAATTTTTTTAGAAAAAGAATTATCGTTTGTAACTTCATCCAGGTACCATCTACAAAATGTAACTCTTCGAGCATAATCATTCTCTTTGATATGATGGCATATCATTGGCTTATAAGGATGAAATTTCTTCTTTTAAAACATAATGTACTGAACTTCTTGCCATACCACTGTCATTCGAAATTTTTCTTACTGAAACGGAAGGCTCAACATTAACAGCGGCTAGAACAGCTATTTCAGCATCCTCATTGTCTTTTTGATAGGTTGTAGGACGAATGGCGGTGAAGGATCCACCTTGTCGAAGATTTTGCTCGAGTCGGGAAAACAAAGTTCTGTGAGGTTGCCTTCTTTCGGGGTATAAGTTGTGATATTCATTTGCTGCCGCAGTTGAATTACGATGGCATCTTATGTAGACAACAAACATGTCCGTTTTTTCATGGTTTGAAAACTGCATCATCAATTTTGAATATGAATAGCTTACTACAACAACTACAAGTTCTGACACGATACTACTGTAACAATATTATTGACAGATTTGATGTGCAGTTGTTTGTTTCTTAAAATTTGCAATCATGGATAGTGTGATGTGCTTTAAAATACATCTACAGATCTCAAAACGATTTTTCTTTATATCTTCTAAAGTACACAAGATAAATAGCTCGAACCTTATATCGTTGAAAAGGAAAAAATCAAGTAATTCAACTGTATAAAAATAAATTATCATTTCCATTTAAAAAAATGCAACTTTGGGTCATATTTCGCTACTGATGCAAGCAAAAATATTTTATTCACAATCATATTGTAATATGCCAATTACACTGCATGTGAAAAGTTGGGAAATAGGCGATTACACAATTGGTGTTCAAAATTTTTACCAGCTAGCCAGGAATAATTATTACTGACCGGTTACTAATTCTTTAAAACGCCACTCGAGCGCTTGTGAAGTATACTAAAATGTAAACACAATTAAAAACATAACCATAAAATACGCCTTAAGTTCGTCGTATGGCTTTAGAAATCGATTTAAAATATCTTGGTTTTGTTATATTGTTAATTGTGGAAGTACTCAGTTGTGTATAAAGTTTTAAGGAAAAAGTATAAGTACGGTTTTCGCATTCCAGTGATTTTACTATAAACATCAGCGATTATCAACCCCATTTGACTGCATCATCACAGATCGGAGAGAGAAATAGCTAAACGCCATTAAAGGAAAAATTTTCATGAATGCAAGCAGAAGAATGCTTTTGTATGTTTTAAACATTTTATATCAGTTAATTATTAGGATCACCGAATGGAAAATATAGTATTTGGTTTATACGATCATAGGAACATCCGATGAACTTACAGATAAGTTAAATAATAGTTGGATCCTAACTCTGTATTTGTGATATGACAAACAATATTCTGTTTCAAGTTTAGATTGGTACGAACGAAAAGGAAAAGCATGAAGAGACGGTTATACGATCATGAAAGTGACCATAACATAAGCTTAGTGGAGATGAGATGTTTGAAGGTTTATGTGTGAATTTGCATTAGTTACTACTAATTATAGATCTGTTCAAGAAGGTCATTCAACTACTGCTATCCGTAGTTTCAACAGAGTAACTCATGATTTACCACGACAAACAACTAATATACACATTGTTTTGACACCACAGCAATTTAAATTAAGACGTAATTACTAATGATATTATGGAACCATTTGCTTAAATAAATAAGCACATAAATCTTTTAATTACTTACTTCCATAAAATTGCAAGGTTTGTTTACACCCAGGGAGTGTATACCTAACCTCGATTATAGGGCTATCTTATTGTTGAGGTAGTCATAGTCTCGATTACAACGCAAATGGAAATAGAGCAAGATAAGCGGTATAATAAAACACAAATTATCTTATTTTGAAAAATTAATAGTTACATTAGAATTACCGTAAGTGTTTATGTTCACATTTAAACATCCTTTCATTTCCTCCTTTGTTATATTAAAGTGTGCCGACTGTGAATCAACACTGGATGAAGTAGAAGGCCCCGGTTGTGACAGTGAGAAAAGATTTGTTGTATATGTCTCCTGCTGTGATAATGGGGGATTGGTGCAAGTTGAGGTACGTTGCGTAGATAACATTTGTGCTACTTGAATTTGTCCATCTAACGATTTGTCAACATAGCTTTCAGCCACCGCACTAGACTTCCACCCTCCCAGCCTCTTTAATTGTATCACGTCTCCACCATTATCGGCAAGTAGTGTAGCAGCCGTTCTACGAAAACAATGCCCCGTATATGCTTCTATATTATTTAATTTTAGGTGAGCTGCAATTTTTTTAGAAATGATCCAATAGAATTATGCCCAAATGGTTGTTTTGTAATTTTGCCAAATCGCAGCTGCATAAACAACTTCTCATTTATAACATTTTCTCGAAGACCAATGTATTCGACTAACATTGCAATCCATTGAGGATTGGTAAGAACAAATGAACGAGGTTGATAGGTTTTAGTATTCGGAATCGTAATACAAACTTTATCTTCTAGGAAACTGATGTCTGTAACCTTCATTTTGTAAAGCTCATCACTGCGACAAGCACCAGATACACCAATTATTAGAGCAACCTAAAATTTATATATTAGCATGTAGTTGCATTCAATAAATGAAAGTTACTTTTGTGGAAGAAATTCTTTTGGTGCGTCATTTAAAAATGTATTAATATCAGTAGCTGTGAAGACGCTCGATTTTTAGCTAAGTATCCAACGTTTTGTTTTTTAAATACGCCTGTAGTTTTGAAAATCGCGACAGATCAATATTTTCGTTTATATTTAATGTTTTTCGCAACATAGAGTAAGTCGCCCATAAAGTAGAAGGTTTTTTAACTTTAGCTAACTCCCAAAGTACGCTAGCACGACATTTTCCGAAACGTTATGTACTGTTTTATTCTTGCACCAATCTTTAAACATACGATAAACTAATTCATATCTCTCCTTACTTTTTTCTGGAAGCAAGCTTTTTTCCACGCTTTCGGCCGCTTCGCGTAATTCTGGAGGAGTACAATGTATAAATTCGCTTGATTCAGACATTATTAAAATAACGCGACAAATAAAATTTGATTGCATTACAATATGGCTGTTTCCATCGCCTGCTTTTTTTAAAAATTGATGTCAAGTCATGGCATTATGATAAGTAACAGTAATTAATTTTTTAAGATTTTGAAAAAATTAATGATTGTGAATAAATAGTATACAAACCTCGGCAAAAGTTCTATTCCCGAGTTCTCTCGACGGGAATATAAAACTTTCTGCCTCGGTATGTAATATACTATTAATGACGCATATTATTCAATATCTAAATGTCTACAACTTTTATATTTACATATTTTTGATAGGATAAATAGTGTGGATTCTACGCAAGTTTAAAGAAAATGCCGATTTTCACTTTTTTGCAATATCTAGTAGGCAACGCATTTCTTTGGAAAAACAAGAGAAGGTCTGAAGAGGTAAGATAAATACCTCCATATTGTTCCATTTAACCGACCCTGTAACTCTTACCGTTTCCAAAATACCAATGGTGAGCATCGAATTTTGGACACACTGTATATTTACTTCATTATTTTGGAAATGCATAATAATATTCAGACATTAAAAACTCATTTATATAATACAAAGTCAGCCAACTCACTTGTCAACCTGCACAGGCTATTTAAAAAAAATCATTATAGCAAATTGCTAATTTTAACAAATTATTAAATTATTCTTCTTTTAAACTTCCTAATACCGGGTAGAGTCCCAAAACGACCCCGCGTGTAGAATAATATAGGAAGATAAACGTAAATAGTAACAGTTTTCCATGATCTCAGAAATACTTTTACTAGGAGTCCCCTGACACAAAAATAAAAAAAAATGACAGTATTTATAATAATAATAATAATAATAATAATAAATATATTCATTTTTCACAAAACTAAGGATTTAGTACAAATAATTACAATATTATTCATTGCATAAAATAGGAGAGAGTTCTGACAAAGCTGCTCTTCCACTCTCCCCATAAAATTAAAAATAAGAACTTCATGTTATTATACCATTTATATAGAAGTTAATTGCATAAAAATATAGCAAGGGTACAAACGAAACCCCACCTGGTATTTACTGTATCACAATTAAAAAAAAATTTTTTTTTAATATTTCCGAGAAGTAATTAAATGCTTGCTTGATTTAGGGTGACAGTCAACAATTTACTTCTAAGATTGCGGTAGTGCCAAATAAAACAATATACATTTGTGCTAATTATTTGTACAAAAATAAACGACACTGTTTATATTTCAAACAACTATCAATTCCATTATTTTGCTTACATTCTGAAGATGGTATGAAAATAAAATAAATTGCAAAATTAGCGCAACTAAATACTAAATAAATTTATTAATTTAGTTGTAGAAACTGATCGAGATTCTAAAGTTGACCACAATTTGGGGTTAGCGGATAAAGTAAATGATGAACCACATGCTGAAGATAATGTACATGTTGTTATTGAGGGTTTAGAAGCTATAGGTAAAAACCTTTTATTTGACGGCGGTTTGGCTCTTCATAGTATCACTCGTCTGCCTTTCGGGGTTTTATTACAAGTTTAAAAAAAAATTAACATTTTAGACATGTTCAAATTGTTTGTCTCTCCTGACATTGTTGATAATATTGTGACATATACTGCCTGTTTAGAGTATACATGAAAAGAAAACTGTTAAATACGGAATTTGGGAAATAAGTGATTGTGAAACACCCTATTGTAAGAATATTCAAGTATTCTTGGGAAAAATACGTTAATAACAATAAGCATTAAAAAAATATAAGAATAATATACGCATAAATACGAAAACACTTTTCGACAGCTACAATTTACATTATAAGTTTTAAAGATCTTTTTGATTTCGGTATTGTTCACATATTTAGTTAAATAAAATATAAATACATGGAGGACACGCTGACTGTAATCTCAGGCGTCGACTGAAATATTCGGCTATAGTTTGTTGTTGTGGCGGTACGAGGGCGTTAGAAACTAAGACAGAAGTCCCATTAAAATAGTTATTTTTAATAAATTCCGAAAACTGGCATGTCGGTATAATAAATTATTTTTGATAATTTCTACACTAAATAGAAATTTTATGTTTGTGGTGGGGAATTTTCAAAACCGCAACAACGCGTAACTGAAACGAACTAAGAAATCAGTACACTCATGAAATTTAAAACTTGGACACCACAATTTCTGTAAACAAAAGTTTGCACATTGTGAAGCGGGCTTAAGGGTATCATTTACAATTCTAACAGCAGGTAGTCTCAGCAGGGGTTATCTTATAGAAGGACTGTAGAATGAATCATTACACTAAGCACGTTTTAGAAAATAGGTAATTTACGTTGCTTACTTAATTTTTTCTTTAAAGAATATATTTGAAGGTATCGCTAATTAAACACCATAGCTCGATTAATTATCGAATCAAAATTTTGTTTAGGAAATGTTTACAAAATAAAATTAGAAATAATTTTGATTTAAAAACGTCTACAAGCAATAACTTTTAAATTAAATCAAAAACTAAACATGGTTATTTGGGTTGACTGATTATTACTTATTTTTAAATAAATCTAACCTACTAATTATTGTAAGTTATTAAAAAAATCATTAAACTCTCTATTCATAATATTTAGTCCTTACAAAATGTATATTTTATGACGTTTCATTTTTTCTGTAGTTAATATAAAAGTGAAAATAAAAACTAAGGCAATTCTTATTGTCAACGTATATATTTAGTTTTTGACAAGAATTTATTACATAATTATAATTAAGATACCAAGTTATAGTTTAAAATTAAATGAAAACTTTTTTTAAATAAAGGTATTACTATATAAATAAATATAAGAAATCAATAATGGGTGTGACCTCCATTATTATTGATACATTCTTGGAGGCGTCTGCTCATTGACGCTATCAAGGTATCAATATAATTAATATTAATCGTTTCCCATGCGGTATCAATGGCTGCAATTAGTGCATTACGGTTTACTGGTATAAAATTTGGCCCTTGTTGTCTTCGGATAACAGCAAGTATTCGAGCCCAAACATTTTCGATAATCTGGGCTTTTTGCTGGCCAGGGTAACAGCTCCAAGTTATTTGCTTGTATCCAGTTGCGCACAACCTGCGAAGTATAGGGTCATCATATCCCGATAGTTAATTATCGAATGTTCCAAGAAAATATGTGTAAATAGTAAATGGAATCTACTAACGTAACGTTAAGTCGTTAATTATAGTTACATAACTCTCCTTTCATAAGATATAGTTCATATTAATATGCTTATTGTAAAGCTTCATACACACCTGAACAACAAACCGAGGAACAAACAGAACAACGAACGGTTTGCGGCGTTCCCGCAACTTGTCGGTTTTTCCTCCGACATCAAAGAAAATGCGCGCGAATGCGTTTGCAGGTTTGGACGAATCTAAACAAAACGGCGAACAAACTTATGCGGGAGAATTAAATTATTTATTTTTTGTCCTCCCTTTTGTGGGTTTGTTGTGTTTTAGGTAATATTATGGAGTTGACAGAAGAAAAATGTTTTAAATTAATTAGTGTTTAAGAATGCAAGAAAAAATTGATGTAAATTATAATATATATAATTTTTTACTCTTCTTTGTGCGTAAAAATTTGGTTGGCACTATCTTCTTGTTTTCCGCAATTTTCTCTTCTCAATAATAAATATATATGAACTGAAAACTACTGAAAATAATTATTGGAACAGCACAAACGTTCCGTTTGTTGTTCGGATTGTGGAAATCATAAAAGATCGTTTGTCGTTCTGTTTGACTTTCGGTTCGTTGTTATGTTTGTTGCTCGGTTTGTTGTTCAGGTGTGTACGAAGCTTTACAACTTAAGCAACAATTTTTTGGCGAATAAAGATTAGTTTGTGATGTAATATTAGAAACACAAATTTATATCATATCAAATTTATGACAACTTAAAACCAAGAACGTGTATGTTATTGCTAAGAAATTATTAAGGAAAAAGCGCAATTGCAGTGTAAATATTTATAATTAGATATTTTCGAAAGTTTATAAGTCCTCTATTGTAATCTTAATACTTAAAAGAAAATCCTGTCCATTAGCATTATAAGGAAATGGCTTTTACTTTATGAATAAGTTTCAATAACAATATCCTTGCTTGTTTAATTTACTTCCTTTGAGTCATATTGCTCTAAGGGTTGTTACATTGGTCATTAGAAGTATGTAATAAATAAACAATTACCTACTGTTTGAGAAGGGGTAGTGTGAACCAATAAATAAAGTAAAAAATGTAAATTCCATTTTAGTTTAAAATTTCAAATGTTGTGAAAATGCCACCTCATCTCGGTGCTGATTTGAAAGCGCGGATTGTTTCGGAATTAGCGGCGGGCCGTAGCGTGCGTGAAATTTCACGTATGTTAGATATACCAAAAAGCACCGTAGGGCATTACCGAGTAAAATGGATTCTTGAACACACTTTGGAAAGAGCCATCGGAAGTGGTAGACCTAAAGTATCTACACGTGCTCAAGATCTCGAGTTGTTTGATTACGTAACAGAACAACCATTTGCTACATACTCCAGGGCTATAGCAGATACATATTTTCCCAGATGCCGTATAACTCGTATACTCTTCCCATACGAATAATACAATTTTCTTGGATCCTATCATTGAATCCGAGATACTGGAGATTGTCAATAGTTTAAAAAATTCTTACTCAACTGGTCCTGATAATTTTCCAGTTTATATTTTAAAATGCAGCTGCTACGTCTTGTTGAAACCTATGGTGCATATTTTTAATGACTGTCTTGTTGAAGCAGTGTTCCCAAGCATGTTGAAAACTGCTAAGGTAATTTGTTTATATAAAAAGAATGACCCTAAGCTACTGGAAAACTACAGGCCAATTGCCTTATTATTGATTTTTTCTAAAATTTTGGAAAAGCTTCTGTATAAGCGTATATTATACTTCTTAGAACGTAATAACTTACTATCTAATTGTCAACATGGATATAGAAAACAAAGATCTACAACCACAGCTTTAGTTAGTATGCTAAATATGATTTACAAGCACCTAGATGATGGAGGTAAAGTCATGTCTGTTTTTATTGACCTTTCCAAGGCTTTTGATTGTGTAGACACCGAAATACTTATTCAAAAATTAAATTTATATGGCATACTGGGTAAATGTAATCTAATTTTGCACAGTTACTTAACTGGTAGAAACCAATATGTCAGCTACCATAATACCAATTCTTCAAAAGTAACGGTACAAAGCGGCGTTCCTCAAGGCAGCGTTTTGGGCCCATTATTATTTTTACTTTACATCAATGATGTTGGGGATTATTTAAACACCTATTATTGTGCATTTGCCGATGATATTACCTTAATAGCTGCCAATAAAAATGTGGATATAATGAGAAAAGAATTAACCAATAATCTTCAACAGTTACTACGTTACTTCAACTATCATAAATTAACACTCAACTGCAATAAAACATATTCACTTCAATACCATCTACAGAAACATAATTATACAAACAGTTCTTTAATTAGACTCACAAATAAATGTGTTCAACAAGTTTCCACCTACAAACTACTTGGTCTACATATAGATTTATCTCTCTCTTGGGACGAACATGTGAACTCAGTTTGCAAAAAGTGTTGAAAAACTGTTTTGCTCTGTTACGACTTCGTATAATAACATCTAAAGAAACAACTAGAATTTTCTACCACTCAAATTTTGAATCTGTACTAAGATATGGTATAATACTATGGGGTAACTCTTCTGCTGCACAACGACTGTTTTTAATTCAGAAAAGAGCTGTCAGGTGTATGTTTGGCTTAAAACCTAGAGAAACATGCAAAAATACCTTCAAGAAGGAGAACATTCTTACACTACCATGTTTATTTATTTTTGAATTACTAAAATTTGTTAAACGTAATCTGAAAGATTTTACTTCGCTAAATAACACTCACATGTATTGCACCAGATATGGTTTGGACTTACAATTTAAAAGACATTGTCTTGTGACTTATGAGTCTAATCCGTATTACATCGGAGTAACGGTTTACAACAAACTTCCCCCATTTATAAAAACTTATTCGGTAGGTAAATTTATATCTTCTGTAAAAACGATATTGTTAAGTAACGCATTTTATAGTGTAGAGGAATATATAAATAGTGATATTTAACCTTTATTCGTTTCATTGTGATTTATTTGTATTCAATGGTGCATTTTGTACGTTACTTTGTTTTTGATTAAGTGTTATTATGACATATCCTATATCATATGTATGATCTACAGGACAAATAAAATTATTATTATTATTATTATTATTATTATTATTATTATTATTATTATTATTATTATTATTATTATTATTATTATTATTATTATTATTATTATTATTATTATTAACTGCACAAAAAAGATTAAAGGAGATGGGAATAAAGAAGTATAATGCTGCTGCGAAAGAAGTTCTCAGTGACGAAAATATGAGACGTCGTCTGGAATTTGCAAAGCGATATGTGAACGAACCTTTGGAATTTTGGAATCGAGTGATTTTAGCGACGAAAAAACGTTTAATAGCCGCAACGAAGGACCACTAAAAGTTTTTAGAATGGAAGGAACTCGTTACGAAAATAATCACATATGTCCTAAAAACGAGGTGGTTATGTTTCTGTGAATGTGTGGGTTGGGTTAGCGCGCGGGGTCCAGAAGTTTGTTGGGCTATCGATGGACGTCTTGATTCTGCTGCGTATTTAGATATTTTGGAACTATTATGAAACCTTCAGTCGAAGTGTTTTATCCAGACGAAGATTATATTTTCCAACAAGTAAGTATTCTTATTTCACTATACTTTCTCCAAAAATAGTTCGGGATCTGTTGAATTAACATTTTCATAATGTATTTTTGTTGTTAAAGGACAACGCCCTATTCATACTTCGCGGGTTGTGCGCAATTGGATACGAAAAATAACTTGGAGCTGTTACCCTGGCCAGCAAAAGCCCAGATTTTAACATTATCGAAAATGTTTGGGCTCGAATACTTGCTGTTATCCGAAGACAACAAGGGCCAAATTTTATACCAGTAAACCGTAATGCACTAATTGCAGCCATTGATACCGCATGGGAAACGATTAATATTAATTATATTGATACCTTGATAGCGTCAATGAGCAGACGCCTCCAAGAATGTATCAATAATAATGGAGGTCACACCCATTATTGATTTCTTATATTTATTTATATAGTAATACCTTTATTTAAAAAAAAGTTTTCATTTAATTTTAAACTATAACTTGGTATCTTAATTATAATTATGTAATAAATTCTTGTCAAAAACTAAATATATACGTTGACAATAAGAATTGCCTTAGTTTTTATTTTCACTTTTATATTAACTACAGAAAAAATGAAACGTCATAAAATATACATTTTGTAAGGACTAAATATTATGAATAGAGAGTTTAATGATTTTTTTTAATAACTTACAATAATTAGTAGGTTAGATTTATTTAAAAATAAGTAATAATCAGTCAACCCAAATAACCATGTTTAGTTTTTGATTTAATTTAAAAGTTATTGCTTGTAGACGTTTTTAAATCAAAATTATTTCTAATTTTATTTTGTAAACATTTCCTAAACAAAATTTTGATTCGATAATTAATCGAGCTATGGTGTTTAATTAGCGATACCTTCAAATATATTCTTTAAAGAAAAAATTAAGTAAGCAACGTAAATTACCTATTTTCTAAAACGTGCTTAGTGTAATGATTCATTCTACAGTCCTTCTATAAGATAACCCCTGCTGAGACTACCTGCTGTTAGAATTGTAAATGATACCCTTAAGCCCGCTTCACAATGTGCAAACTTTTGTTTACAGAAATTGTTGTGTCCAAGTTTTAAATTTCATGAGTGTACATTTCGAAGGTTACATTTTTCGATATGGTGAAATTCGAATATTTGCAAACTTGTGAAACGGCGAATAATACCCCTAACTAACGTCGAACTCGAAATTTATTTATTCTCGGTACCCATATTACGTGTATGACTCACGTAATTAAACTCTACAAAAGAACTAAACGTAGACTCACACAAAACCGCAGTACAGTCATTCTTATCACGACGAGTGCACGTACGGCTACTATAACTATTATTTTTCTAAACCCAATATTTTTCGAGATATCTCCGTGCTCGCACTAATAGCCCACCCTGTATATTTGAATTACATTAAACAAATCACAATGAGATAGCAAGTTTACTTTAACATAAGGTAAAGTCGATGAATCAGCGACGACTTGCAATGATGCAAGATAAGAAAATGAGACAAATATCACGTACAATCCCAAACGAAAAAACAATTTTACCCTGTGAATGAAATTTAACTCTATTTAAATATGCATAATAACGACTTATTGATTATGTTGCATAGAAAATTCCAACAAAGATTACATGCTCCTTATACATCTTAAGAAATACCCTAGGTAAGACAAAACAATTTTGGAACATAATGGACGTTTTAGTTAAATAATATATTTGACCCGCGGAGAACGTTTTCATTGGATGTGTTAAAGCATGCCTATAGAACGTGCGCATAAAACGTAAGATTGAGAACGTTCCATAGTAATTCATTTTGATGTTTTTCTTAAACATTTTAAGTGTGTTACAGACACTGCTATGATAAAACATAAGTGACGTTTTATTGAGTGGAATTTTGGAACGTTTTCTTTTTGAGTTTCAAAAGTTCGTTCAAAATGTAAAATGTAGAACGCCGTAAAAAAATGCTTTTTGTTGTACGATTTGAAATATTTTATGTATGCAGCCGATTCAGTGATACTGTAGCTACTGCTTTTATATAACAAATAGATTAACAATTAAAAAGATACATTTTTAGAATCAGGCAGAAATAACATAGTATAAAATAAATTATTTATGCCGTGTTTATTTCAATAATTGCATCTTTTTAAACAAAAGATACAAATAATATATGTAGTTTGCATAAATTGCGTCCTATTCATCATTGTCATATAGTATTCATCTTACTGAACTCATTACAATAAAAAACTACCTGCAATAAACCGTTTGGGTGTGTAGTGATACATGCATGACAAAATTTCAAAACAAGTCACGAGTATCAGAGGTGACAACTAACCCATGTCGTAGTACATGAATTAGAAGTCAGTAACCCACTCCAAAAATAAAGTTAATAAAATTTGGCATTAACAAAAAGAAAGTTGTGATCGTCAAATAAATTAAATGGAAAAGGATCCTACGTTGTGATTATTTTTAATTTATCTACAAGGTTTGGATAGATTCGGATTGAATGAGAACTGATTCACTTTGGATAATGTATTATAAACCAATAAATTAAAATAAAACTCACATGCAAACCACAATAACATTTAATATTTAATTCCTGCATAGGCTGCTTACAAAAAGGAAAACCTGAAAAGTACATTGGACATACACAAATAACACACAAGTCGCAAAGGCATAACACATACAATGTCAATAATCAAAATATTAACCAAATCAAATAAAACACTGCAACAAGATATGTTCATCATATTTCAATTCTTGTGAGATAAATAATAATCAAATAGCCTCATGACTTCGATTGTCGAATGTTAGTAAAAACACAGAAAAAACAAAAAAACACACATTGCATATACATAATAAATATCATATCAAATAAAATCAAGATCATATATCAATAACCTCTGCTTTAGTATTCTTGTATCAGCAGGTAAATAATAAGTTCAATGTCAATAAATGTCATAGTAAAAGTTTCATGTTAAATTGAGAGAGAGATAAGCTACTCCACTTGCATCAAACCAGCAAGGACATTAAGTCTACTAACAGCTCTTGCCAGGCGGCTTGAACCTCTCTCTTTATGGCATTAAGTCGGGGAGAGATAAGCTACTCTACTTGCATCAAACCAGCTAGGACATAGTCAACCAACGGTTGTTGCCAGGCGGCTTGAACCGCTCCCTTTCTGACGAACACTCCCCAACGTTTGGTAAATCAAAAATATCAAATAATTGTACGGTGGATGTGTACAAGCTACTCCACTTGCAACAAACCAGGTAGGACAATTAAGTCAACCAACGGTCGTTACCAGGCGGCTTAAAATACACCCATCCGATTCGAACTAAATCAATATATCAAAAAACAACATCAATAAGAGCCTTCATTCAAAAACGTTCCCCAACTTGAAAAAGTTAAGTACAAACGAATTCATGAGTAAGGTATCGTTCACATCCAGTTAAACTAAATCAATGCAGAGACAAAAAAATAAGAATCAACGCACGAATACACGAAGCTTTCCGCTTACATTTACTAAGTTAGCTTAAGAAGTTCTCATTGAACATTACTTTACAATCACTCATGGTAAAACTGCACACAAACATAATAAACTGTCTAGTAACTTCTTAAGTTGAAGTTGACACAACAATTTCGTATACACGTTAATTTTCCGTATACGCAAGTGTTAGCGGAATGGTGCTAAACATTTGCCAATTCTTAATTTTACGTACGTTAATTCAATTCAAATAGATGTAAACGACCCTTAAAACAAACGATTTAAAACAAATAATAATTTAGTAGCGTTCCATATTTTGTTGCATTGTTAAAAAATCCCTTCATATGTTCTAAAAATAGACTGAAAACGCCCAAATTTATGCCTCCGCGACAGTGGTTATTTTACAATCTGAACTAAACATTGTTAACTTATATTTTATCTATTGTTTCCCATAGCAATATATATGAACTCAATTTACATTAAACCTAATAAAAAAACATTTAATAAATTGGTGACGAACGCTTCATGAGGGCGTTTTACAAAAAGAAAACACGCGCGAGACAATTCTCTACGTAATAAATTTTCAGACAAAAATACATTAGCGGTTCCTAGTTAGTTAATTTTTCTATAATTGTGGTTTAAACAATCGTAAAGGTAAAACTAAAAACGTGCAAAAGGGCAAACTTAAATCTGGTTCAAAATAAAGTATCCCCAAAATTAATCTAAACATATATTGTACATACTTCTAGTAACACGTTACAAGGTTCACACACAAGTGTCCCTGCATCGCCCTTATTTCATTAGTTCAAACAAAAAAATTTAAGGCGGAGAATTCTTTCCGATATATTTCGAGAGCAAAAGCGTACAAAAAAAAACTAGCGGTTTAATATGTCGTCTACCTTTTAGGGTAATTATACATAATTTTTTATTATTATTATTTAATTTTTAAGTCTGGAACTCTACAGGTGCTATATGGAAAAACGACTCTTATCGGTATGGTAGTGTGGCATGCTTTAAACGCAATCTCTTTTAAATTTAAAAAAAACAGGATGAAACGTGTTTACAGATGGTCATCTTCTAGGTCATGCACAATGCAAACAGAAAGGTAAACTTGGCTTTCACTTTCTAATTCTTACAAATTCGAACAAATTCATGAGATCCCGCGCAAATATTTAACCGCTGATGTGTCAATAGCACCGAAAGTAGCTTTTGATTATCCTTATTCTTGCAATAAATATTACATAGAGGTTCTAAGAAAAGCCGTTGTAAGTACTTAAATACAATAAATTGAGAACAAATCAACATCAGGCGTTCAATATATTTCATTTTATTCGATTTATAGTACGACACTGACCAATCCTTACGTAAGTCCAAACGCGAAGAGTAAAAAAATGTAACAAAGGTTAAAATTATAAGAACAAGAATAAATAAAAAAAATTTGAATTTTTGATTTTTTTTTAAATTGATCGCTATTGCTTAAAATACATTTATATAAGGCATCGCATTAACGTTACCGTTGGGTCACGATTGGACTATCGGTTAATACCGTTCTAAGCCGTATTACATATACAGGTTCTTGGTTCGCATCTCACACTGGCATCGTGTTTAAAATGTAGGCAAAAATTAGGCTAATACTAATTCAAATGTGATTTTTTTAACAATAATTATTTTATTTATTTATCCTCATTAGCTTTAAATAAAACGTTCCATATTTGGTGTTACGTATGTTTTTAAAACGTTTAAATAACGTTACATCTATATTGAAATGGAACGTTCCAAATTGAATCGATTTTGAGAGCGGACATTATACGTTTTGAATACGTTAGAAACTTTGTTATCTAAAACTTTTATTTGAACTAAAATAATAAGTGATAAGCCATAAAACTCGACATCGCAATCCTTGCGATTGAAAAAAACTAATGGTAAATAAAAGTTAATTCACAATAATTTTTGTTTTAAATAGAAACCACTCAATTTTCGTGAGAATTGATTACTGAGTAATCATTTGTGGAACAAAACAACTGTTTCAGTAAAACTTGTATAAACATAAACTACAAACAAGTCAAATAGCAATTTTGAAGTTTATTTTGGTTTAAAGAAACTTGAAAATAAAGCTTCAGATTGTTGAAAAAAGTATTTAATGCATTCAAACATCAGTTTCTTACATAAATACTAACCCAGTGCTTGGGGAAGGTATTTGTGGAAAAATCTGCTTTATTATTTTTGTGTAGCGTCCACAACCGAATTTGAACTCTCACGTGCTCAATCGGTAATGACTGCATTTTATCTCTGAGCTACGAAAGCTTACACATTATCACGCTTTAGAATAGGTAATTACTTTTATTCATTTATTATTAAACAGGAGAAATAAGATATTTTTTCTATTTTGCCGCAAAAGTGATTTCATAAAGTTTACTTTATAAAACGTAAATGACGTCATTTGCGTATTATAAAATCCTTTATTTTACGCAACTTTTAACATTTAACAGTTGGTAACAATGAATAACTAATTATTGACATTTGTTGAGTTTTAACATTGGTTTTAACAGATTTATACTAACTGGAATTTGTGCAGTTTGTAACAAAGGAATAATAAGGATATTTCAAAATTTAGGTAAGACTTCAAACTTAGAAAATGTGTTTTACTAATTTTATTTTTTTAGAATTATTCAGCAGCGTTTACAACCCTGGAAGCAAGTCATTAGCAAACTGAATGAGAATGAGAAGATATGATTAGAAAATGTAAATCAATTTTGTTTAAAACCAGAAGGTAGAGCTGCAATTACTTAAAAATACTACAATCCTCAACATATCGCTAAATAGTGAAAAATTGCATCTGCCTATTTATAGTGCAACTGTTTGATCGCTTGCATAAATCAGGATGTTCCACGATTAGATGTACATGCTTAAGTATGGGTTCTTGACTTTCTTTTAAGGTGAAAAGTTCCAATAAACATGTATTTTAAAATCAACCGTTACAAAGTTATTCAAAGTTATTATGTTCAAAAATAACATTAAGTGAGTAAACAATTTTATTAAATAAGTACACCAGTTAGTTTCACAAAATTAAATGCGCAGCTACATGTCATTTTCAAAATGATGTTCTCGATTAGCTAGGCATGTTCTCGCCTTTCATGATATCGAGATAACAGAGCTCATAACAAAAATTCTTTTTACAGATGGGGCTACGTTTAACCGAGAAGAAATAGCAAACAAAAAAATTCACATGTTTGGGCGCTTGAAAATCCACATGGATCCAAAGAATCACACTTCCAACACCGTTTGTCTATTAATGTCTGGTGCAATATTATCTTGGGAATAAATTGATTGGGCTATATTTGTATTTGAAGATTGCTTGACGTAAATGCCAATAACTTTGTAGCGATTGATTATACACTACATGCTTAATGCAACTTTTCTGCTTAAAAGAACTTCAAGAACGCATACTTTAGCTATGTACACCCAATCCTGGGACCCCTGTATATAAATTACATTTGTTACTGCATCTCTTGTACATTTTTGTAATATACTTAGTTACCTAGATAATTGTAAAGTGTAACTTCTAGATTAATAAATTTTTAACTTATGTACAATTTTCTAATGTAAAGCAAATTAATATCCAATTCAAAGTTTCCACCAAAATTTCTTCTAGTGCGCATGTGGGAAATCCCGTGCGCGGGTCGTATTTTAATCATATTCATATATAGGTAGTTCGAGTATCGAATTTGTGTACATCGAAAATAAAATACTGAGAAAAAAACTCGTGAACGTTTCATTTATTAATTTTTATCTTAGGAACATAAGTGTAATGAGTAACATATTAAAAAATAGGTGTAATAATAATAATATTAAGTTTAGAAACATATTTGTAAAGGTAGGTACAATTTAAAAATAGAGTTATTTATTTATGGTGCAATTATTATACACATTAACAGTGACATTGCTTGAATCCTTGGTATGAATTGTAATTCCTGGAGTATTTTGAACATTAATAACATCATTAGATACTTCCAGAGAAGAAACATTAGATATTTGAGCGATTGGCTCTTTATTCGCTGGACAAGAAGAGGAGCAAGTAGCCTGTTCAACCGATATCAGTCGTGGAGTTGGAGGATTAGGGCTAGAGTTCGACAACATCTGTGCTACATCTAGTTTCTTTTTATAGAAGTATCGATGTAGCCTTCTGCTACAGTAGAACTTTTCCACCCTCCATGCCTCTTAATGGTTATTAAATCCCCCCCTTGATTAGCTAGTTCCGTTACACTGCTTCTACGGAAACAATGGCCAGTGTAAGCATCTGCATTTGGTAATTTTAAGAAACTTGCAATAATTTTAGGCATTTGACCGATTTTATTTATACCTATCGGGGAATTTATGCAATAGCCATTTCTATATGTCATGAAGAACCTATCATTTTTTGTATTTGGACGCACATTTACATATTTTTTATTAAACTAATCCATAATGGATTGGTAATTGCAAACTGTCGAGCAATATTATTTTTGGTTTTGGAATGTTAATCAGAATAACATCGTCTTTCAAAACGACATCTTTCGTTGTCATTTTGGTAATTTCATCTCTTCTCAAAGCACCATTGTATCCAACAATGAGTACCACCTAGAAGAAATGGATGGTATAAAATGGAAAAAGCTTATGAAGATAAGGAAAATTATATTTAAAATGTAAAATTCTATAGCTATACCTTGATTGCCAGGTACATATTGTCATCAGCGAGTTCGATAAAATTGTTAATATTGTCAATGTCTAAGATTTGGGACTTCTTTGGTTCATAGCCTTTTGAGCAGTTTTTAAAAATGCTGTTAATTTACAGAAATTGGCAATGTTGACATTGTTGTATACATTTATGCAAGTTCGCAACATGGAATACTTCGACCATAATGACGAAGCCTTGTATTTTTTGTAAGCAAACTGAAGTAAGCCAACATAATGTTTTCAGATATTATCAATACATTATTCTCTTTTAGCCATTTGGAAAAAATTTGAAACTCCTTTTCGTAAATTAATTGCGACTTTTGGGGCAAAAGTGCATAATGTGACTCTTCGGCCAAAGCTCGCAATTCAGGTGGAGTACTTGAAATAGCTTCGTTACTCATTATAAGCAAAAGAAACAGAATGGAATTAAAGGAAAAAATGATTCTGAATTAACTTGAAGAAGTAAGCAAATGCATATATGTTTTAAAACTTTAAATTTTGAACCGTCAAAATTCAATTTTTACGAACATTGTTACCAACTAAAATGCAAATATATAAAATCCCTATATTTTGAAAATTTTGATAAAACTATGAAATATTTGTTTAAAATAAAGGCAAAATAGAAAAATAGTATATGAAATTCGTAACATAATGCCTAAAAGCACTCGTTCTTTGCAAAACTCCCTTTTTTTTTTTTTTTTTTTTTTTTTTTTAACCTTTTTTTTTTTTTTCTTTTTATTTTAATATTTTTTTTTTTTTTTTTTTTTTTTTTTTTTTTTTTTTTTTTTTTTTTTTTTTTCTTTTTTTTTTTTTTTTAATTTTTTTAATCATTTTGATTTTATTTTCTACTGAAAACAAGCGTTTACTAATAAAGCGTAAAAGTGAAGAAAAAAGTAAAACGATATAGAAAAAAAAATTTAATAATAATTTATTATTGCCCTTAAAATTTCGGGAAGTATCATAAAGATAGTTTAACATAGAACTTAGACGTTAAAAAAATTAACGTAAACATATACTGTTGAGGTATTTGTTTTTATACCTGTTTTCTCGAACTAAATAACGCGCTGTCTCAGTTGCTTTTCTCCTTGAACTAAGAAATACTAAAAAAGACCAAAAATTTAGTTTAAAAAATATTTCAAATAAAAGTTACAGATCATAAAATTTTAAAAAACTTTCCTTTGGTAACCTTTTTATATAACTAATTTTCTTGGAGATACTGTTAAAATAATTAATGTCACGTGATTGTCATATCTCAGTAATTAATTATATAATCAAAAATATGTAAAGGTGCGTCCTGATTAGAACATTTTTACTCGAACGAACTGAACCCACAGCGCGCGCACTAACGAATTCTGCTAGTCAGGACGTGTCGCCGCGCCAAACAGAACGCACCAAACATTTTCCATCGGTTGACGGTAAATCTGACTTGCAGAAAGGTGAGCGTTTGTTTGTTGATGCGCAGTTAAGACGGTGTATTCGCAGTGTTTGGACTGTTTGCAGTATTTTAATTAAAATGAGCGAACCAACGGATTCACCTGCGGAATGGAATAGTGAGAAATGCTTACAATTAATTGATGAGTACGAGAGACATCCTCTACTGTAGAATCCCAAGCATGGTTTATATTATAACAAAATGAAAAAATGACGCTTGGTAAATTATTGACGAATTAATGGGATGTTCTAAGGGAGAAGCAAAAAGAAAATGGATAGTGTACTCTAGTTTCAGAAAAGAAAAAGCCAAGGGGAAGAAATCTGTGGAACTGGCAAAGGTAACGACTGTTTTTATTATTAAACGATTTAACTTTATTATTTTTACAGGCAGACATAAAGTATACATTTCCAAATGGTTTGCATTTTCACGTTTATCATTTCTACTGGATAAAGATAATACCAGAACAACAATAGATTCCGTTGAGGTATGTACATAAAAACTCAAATATTCTAAATGTTATTTATTTTTATACAGGGTGTTTAAAAAAAGTGACTCCGTCTGTAGGATAGGTAGAAAACTAAAAAATAATTGGGGTTTGCTTATTCTTCATTTTTCTATATATCCTTGAGACGAGGTCACCTTTTAAAACACCCTGTATTTACAAATTAACTTAATTATACTATTATTTACGAAATACTGCGCAAAATCGTAACGAATTTCTTGTGGTATTCTTCTTAGAGGAAGAAAATATCTTTCTGAATTGTTTTCTATTCTCCAATTACCAGGAATAACATTGCCTTGGTAATCTTCTTCATCAAAAGTTCCGTGAGGCGTATAAAAATATCTAGAACTGTGGCAATTTTTAAGAAAATTGGGTAGGTAAGCAATTGTCATCACAATACTCTGTGCCTTGTTAGGCTCTAATAGCAATGGTTTTCTAAGTACCCTAAAGACCGCAGATGAAACTCCAAAGTTTCCAAAGTATTTGAATGTTCTTTCAATTGTTCCTTTTCAGGAATCCCCGAAATGGCTTCATGATATGGTTTGTAATCGAAAATGCCTCATCGCCTATAAACGCGTATGGCATAAATTTTTTAAACCAGGTAACACCGAATCCTGAGGCAGCCTAAGTCGTTTTTTCTATTTTTTATGAAATGATGTGTGTCTTGAGACTCCGCCGTCAGAGATTCTCCTTTGACAACCAACATCCACAAATGTAGACTGCATCCACGAGAGCAAAAAAAACGATGCTCAAATTTGATTTGTAATTGTAAAAATCGCTGCCACTATCAAACAGAGCCTGAATTATAATGTTCTTTCCGTCTATAGCGCCAAGATAGTGAGAAAAATGCCACTTTTCCTCAAATTGATCAGATATGCGTAACCATTCCTCTAACGTTGTAGGAATCTGAAAAAACAACATTTTAATTTACTACACTTTTTATAATTATTCTTAGTGTATTGTTTTATTATTTTAGGTTCAGTCACTTCCTGATGATGTATTTGATGGGACAATTGAAAATGAAAACCAAGATGATGCTGGTAGTATCCAAAACAGTGATGGTAACGACGAAGCGACTGGAACCGGCCAGAATCATGAAACCAGTACACCAGTCACCGTACAGAAACCGACAGAAACGCACCCAAAGAAAAGGAAGAAACCTGTTTTGTCAGAGGAAGACAAAAAGATTGCAGAAGCTTTTGACATGCTGAAAGGTGCAGTTGCAAATACGTCGTTGAAAACCGATTAGTGTAGCGTCTATGGGCAGCATGTAGCTAATAAATTAAGAAACTACACTAAAAGGACCCAAGACATAGTGCAACATAACATTAAGTGCATCTTTCCAACATTCATACAAATCCACATCTTTTCCTGCACACATAAATACTTCTTCAACCCACCGCCCGTTTGATTGTATACCTGTACCCACTTCTTCCTGATGTACAGAATAATACTATTTCCCTCATTCATTCAGTTCAACAATGTTTAGAAGATAATAATGATTTTGCGAATGTATAAGAATTTATATTATTGATTATGCTAACAAAACAAACATCTATAATAATAATAAACATGTGGTTTATTCCTTGGATTAGAGCGTTGCAAGTTTCTTCAATTCTAACACTAATGCGTTGTTTTGACACCTTGAATAAGTATTGTAAGCTACTATACGAGTCTCCTGTGGCTAAAAAGCGTAATGTAATAGCTAGACGATCCTGTACAAGTATAGCTTTCCGAAATTTTGTATTCTTTTTTGAGATTTTAGGACCGACAAGAATTATTAGTGTTATAACGAAGAGAAATAGATTTAGCTGTTCAGTGCTTTCAATACAGCGAATTAAATCAGCGGACGTACTAGTACTAGAAGAAGTAACTGGTTAAGCAAAGCAACTGTTTCAAAACGAAGAGGAGTACATTTAGAAGTTCAATACTTTCAATGCAGTAAGTTAAGTACTGAAGAAGTGATTATTATAATTTAAAACTGGTTATGTAGGTACAATTCCTAAGAAGATGATCAGATTGAGGAAATTATCAGAATTTATACCCCATGCAGAGTTGATGACCCCCATCAGGCGCCTCCCGGGTGGCGGATAGAATGCCAGTCATATATAGCGGGTATCGGGAAAATAAAATACCAGGGGCGGACCAAAACCAGTAGCGACAACAAAATAGTCGACCGACAATTACCGATTAAGTAACTCCCCCACGATGGCCCACAGCTTAGGGTGGACATGCCAAGAGGAGGAAGAACCGATAAACGGTCAACGACATAAGAATGCAGAAGGCAGTAAACCACTGTATTAAAAGACACAATGGGCATCTATAGTATATTCATATGCCTTCAATGTTCAATATTAAATTAAATTCCGGAGTAATTCCCTCAATTGGATAACCGAGGGAAAATTATTAAATGTAGAAGAAAAAACATCAAAGAAAATTAAGATAACAGCAAAAATTGGTACCTGGAATGTAGAAGACAATGTACCTGGCTAAAAAAAGTTAAACAACGCAATACAGGAAATGTAAGCAAGATGAGATGTGTACTCTCTTTTTCCGTATTAAAACAACTGGCGGAGACAGGTGTCACGGTGTGATGTCCAGGTCAAAGATAATGAACGGTAGACGATTATACATGTTATTACACTGAAACAGATGATGATAGACACAAATCAGGAGTAGGAATAATAATTGACAATAGAATAGCCAAGAAATTATGTACCGGTCAATGATCGAATGATGTTAAAATAGATTCATCACTAGTCAATTTGAGCATAATATATATATGCTCCCACAGACGCGAGTGATGAACAAGAAATTGAAAACTTTCGCAAAGATTTAGGAAACATAAGAAAACATTATAAAAGGAAATATGACAATCATCATGGGCGATTTCAATGCAAAATTTGTCTATAGAGACATAAAGATATAGTATGACATACCGACTGGACGATAAAAATGACAGAGAAATCAAATAATAAAATTCTGCGAAGGGTATCATATAGAAATCCCTAGCAGACACAGCAAATAACATCGTAAGAAACCAAATAGACTATATACTAGTAAACAAAAGATACGTAATGACAAAACAAATAAAAATACAAAAAATAGAAGCTAGATTGATTAAAGACGAAATAATAAAAAACCAAAATTGTCAGAAGAACTTAATAACGAATTAAAATTAATAAACACAAGGATAATACACAGATACAATCAACAGCAAATAAATTGGCGAGACCTTGAGAAAAACAGTAAGTCCGACCCAGTTATTAAGAAAAAGGAATAATAATAATAATGTTTATTTGCTCAACAGAAAGAAACTTTCCAATAGCAGAGCAACTTTGACGTTCTGCTAATTTGCAAGAATATAATACATAAAGTGATAAAGAAAAGCGTAAAATATATACAAAAACAACAAATAAACAATAATTATTTAACCTAATTTATGCGCTTACTTAATGGTTGACTAAAGAAATCTTCAAGCTGAAGGAAAGAAGACGCGAACTTAAAGGTAAGCCAAACTGACTAACAAGGTTAAAAGGGAAATAAAGAAACAGACACAGAAAGCAGAATAGAAGTGGCTAAATCCAAAATGTGAAGAAATTATAATGCTAGAAAATAGACATGACAGTTTTAACATACATAAGAAAGTTCGTGAGGCTGTACGAATGTATCAACCCAAAATAATAGAACTAGTGGACGAAAAGGAAACATCATCAATCAAAGAATCGAGTGGAGAAACATATGGAAAAAACATTCAAGGGCGGAAAGATAACAATTGGTGCAAAATAGCCCCAAGATTTTATAGGAGGAAGTGAAAAATGTAATAAAAATGGAAAGGAAGGGAAGACACCCAGACCTGACGGAGTCCTTATAGAACTTATTATATACGAAACCGGGGAGATCCCAGAAGAGTGACTACACTCAATCTTTATTCCTATTCCTAAGAAATACACCGCTAAGACTTGCGTAGACTACAGAACAATAAGCTTAATGAGCCACTTATTAAAGACCTTCCTTGAAATCATTCACAGTCGCAGCAAACAACAAATGTCTAACACCCAGTTTGGCTTCAGAAATCCATTAAGTACTAGGGAGGCACTGTACAAACACAAGTACTGGTGCAAAGATGTGGAGACGTAAACTGCGATGTGTTTGCCTCTACGAGAAAGCTTTCACACAGTGCAGCATTCAAAGCTAATAAAGCTCTTACGCAAAGCAGCCCTCGATAACAAGGACGTGCGTATTATCGAGAATCTGTACTGGAACCAAACCATAAGAGTTAAAGATGTAAACTCGCATAAGGTTGCAATCCAAGGAGGAGTCAGACAGGGTTGCGTGCTCACCTATACTTTTTAACCTATACTCCAAAACTTTAAGAAAGCACTATATGAAGCACAGCAAGGAATTTTTGTGAACCGTGGTATACCGGACGATACCATTGTGTTTACAAACAATATAGTAGGATTGCAGTATTTACTGGAAAGAATATCAGAAGAGAGCAAATCGTATGGACTAAAAATTAATGTTAAAAAGCCAAATTCATAGTCATTGGCAAACAACAAAAGACAGAAGAAAGATTAACAGTCAACAACGTAGAGATCAAAAAAGTGAAGAAATTCACATACCTTGAAGTACGGTAAACTAACAATGGGGTCACTTAATCAAAATTAAAAATGAAATAGCAAAAGCAAGAACATCATTCGTTAAGATTATTCCACTTCTGAAAAACCACCAAGTAATCTTAGACACTAAACTAAGACTAGTTAAATGCTACGTGTTCCCGGTATTATTGTATGGGGTAGAAGCGTGGATGCTAACGGGGGCCAGCACAAAGAAAACTAGAAGCTTTTGAAATGTGGGTCTATTGACGCATTTTGAGTGATTTCTTTAGATTGAACACATAAGTAACAACGAAGTACTAAGAAAGCTAATGAAATAAGTCGAAATCATTAAATCATTACAACTTATGACCCAAAAGAAGATAAAGGAAAGAAGAGGACACGGTAAACGTAAATGAAAAACCTAAGAAACTGGTTCAACACTACAACTACAGAACTATTCCACAGCAGCCAACAAAGTAAGAATAGCCATGTGGATCGCCAACATCCGATAACGAATAGGCACCGAGAGAAGAGTTATCCCTCTTTCTTGGATTTGTAGCAGGGTAACGAAGAGATCGAAGACGGAAGGAGAGACAATAAGAGAGCCAGTCAAAGGGTTAATCTCTATGACGCGACGATATCTACACTATCATATAAACGTCATTGTATTTACTAACATTGCACATTGACACATTGAATAGAAATGACTGACTGTGAAGGTCTACATCGTACGATGTTTATTTGACACCTCGGCAGAAATGCGTATTTAGAACAGTTTGCCAATGCGTATTTCACAAAGCCGTTTTGCGTGCGACCTAGATAGCTATATACAAAGCTATTATTACAAATTTACATGTTGTAAAACTTAGACATTTTAAAGTTTGCACAAATAAAGCTTTTGTACTGAAATGTATGCCACCACAGCCCCATATGCTCTGTAGTTCCACAAGAAGTGTTCAATAGGTCAACCTAAAACAAACGATACAACAACGGCTACCTTCGTAGACAACAGTACAAAACTGGATGTCCTCTAAAGCCGTAGGGATAAATGTAAAGTGACGTCCTATATTCATATATTAAGCGGCGTTTGTATTTTCAATTGTTTGTGTGCGTTTTTTACCATTATAATTCGAGAATATATTTACACATGATTGTTTTTAAATTTAAATTAAGTGACATTATCAGCTATTGATGAATTACAATTGAAATCCCACTACCCCCTTGCTTAAGCTTCCCCTTCGAGGTAAACTATGGTTCAAGATAGTACACTTCAGCATTTAGAACATTTCAAATGTATAATCAACCATTAATTAAGTCATGGTCCTTCAGTCTGAAAATGTTTTTATTTTAATATAATTAATTGATAAGAAAGCGTATATCGCATGTGCACATTAAGAGAAGGAGCAAGACATTTCTGAAAAGCAGAAAAACTCAAACAAGTTTTATTGTATTATTTTTCCGTATTCAAATTCATTGATAAAGGATGACGAAGGTCGATGTGCTCATGCGTTTATATGAAACGTGAGATTTTTGAGAAGCAAAACATTATTTGATTCAAGTTGACGAAAAACCGCAATAAAATGAATATAATACATATTTTTTTAGGTTTTTCTCTTGTGTACTTTATTCATAGATTATTTTCCTGGATTTTTTTGTGGACTATTTTTCTTAAATTCAGCTTTTTACACTAGACATTTGATATGTAATATTTGTTACTTTTCGGACTTATTAGGATAATATGTAAACTGCTTATTATAAATTATTATTGCATTAAAATGATATATTAAATTATGAACAAAAACTCGAGGGTGATTCTACTTAAAAATTAATGCCATAAGTTCCTATAATACTTATCTGAAAAATCCAAACTAACGGAGTTACACGGCCTCAAAGCTTGATTTTTTAAATCAAGTTTTTAATAAAATATTTTCTCGTGTACCGATTCTCTTCAAATTTGGCACACTTACCAATAACGTTCGTTTATATTTTTGTTCCCAATTTGACGTAAATTTCCAAAGTTAAAGGGCTTAAACTGATATTGTTGAAAATACATACTGTTTAATGAGATAATCTGTTTTAATAAATAACTACAATTGACAAGAATTTAATAAATAACTACAATTGACAACAGTTTAATACATATCTTTATAACAAATTTTCAAAGTGATATCCTTCCACCTCAATGCATAAATTAATTCTTCTCAGGAAATTCTGACGAACTCTAGCAAATATTCCCTGTTTTTGTTTAATAACCTCACAGTTATCAATAATTCTTTGCCTCAGCTCTTCAACGTTATGCACTGGAGTCCTGTATACAAGAGATTTGAGGTAACCCCAAAAGAAGAAATCCATTGGGTTCAAATCAGGCGATCTGGGAGCCCACTGCACGAACCCACTGCGTCCTATCCATCTCTCCGAAAAAATTTCGGTTAAGAATTCTCTCACCGCTATGCTGAAATGTGCCTGTGCACCGTCTTGCAGCAGCCACATTGCATGTCTTACTAGGAGGGGTACATCCTCCAATAGAATGGGCAATTGGTTGGTTTCTCAAAATCCAAGTAAATCTCACCATTGAGTCTATGTGGAAAGAAATGTGGCCCAATTAAGTGGTCTCCTAAAATTCCGGCCCACACGTTAACAGAAAACTTATTTTGGAAACCGCATTGTATCGCCAAGTGAGGATTCTCATCAGACAAATAATGCTCATTATGAAGATTGATTAAGCCATCATGTCCAAAGCCAGCTTCATCCGTGAAAAGAATTGAAGGTACAAAATTTTGATCGCCATTATGGAGATTTTTTAATGATATTGCAGAAATTCACACAAGCCACATGATTTTCAAGAGTTAGGGCTTGAACTTTTTGGTAATGGTAGGGATGAAGGAGTTGTTCTTTTAAAATCTCATGTACCGAGCTCTTCGGAACATTTTCCTGAGTAGCAATTAATCTTACGCTTGTGTTAGATTATTCTCGATTGAATTCAAAACACGAGCTTCTGCTCCTGGAGTTTGAGTTCTTCGCGGACGACCTGCATCATAATGTCTAGTTTTAAATGATCCAAATTCTTTGATGGATAGTACTGAACATTCGCGGTTGTGGCATCCTTCTATTCGGAAATGCTTCAACATACAAACGTCTTGCTGCAATTGCATTGCCGTTAGCTAAACCATAATAATAATGCATGTCACGTAATTCGACGTTAGAATAATTATTATGATTTATCTTATCTTATTATTAATCACAACAATTCAATACGAAACTTGCAACAACTTATTATCTGTGAAAATTAATTGTTTACAAAGCAACTCCTGCAGTTGTTTCCAAAGCATGTTGAAAATGAGCTGAAGTGAGTTGGTATTCATTCAGTACAGACAACTTTTAAAAAGCGTTTTTCTCGAAAACAGCTCATTTTATCGTGATGTAAGAAGACGACGTTTTTTGAAAATTTTTTGATGTTTTTTAATTGTGTGTCAAAAAAAGTAATGGATCATTATCCAAAGATCAAGGGCAGTTTAAGCCCTTTAGCTTTGGGGAATTTACCTCAAATTAGGAACAAAAACACAACCGAACATTATTGGTATTGTGCCAAATTTGAAAAGAATCGGTTTACGAGAAAAATTTTATTAGAAAAGCTTGTTTTTTTCAGAAAAATGTTATAGGAACTTGTAGCATTAATTTTTCAAGTAGAATCACTCCTCCGAGTTTTTGCTCATAATTTCCGGACACCTTGTATAAATCGTACATCCAGTTCAATATCGTCACACATTTTTTTTCTCATTTTCCGGGAGGGTCTTGATGACCAGGTCTGGAAACCAAAGTAGTGATTTTCGGAAATATGTTTTGCTTGTTGAACATGGAATAAATAAATAGACAGTTAGACAACAATGCTGCAGTTCAAATACTCGCATAATTTGTTAACTCCAAGACCTATGTGGAAACTGTTACGGCGGGATCGCCTTGTCGTCCAATAAAATTACAGTTCATCTAAATTATCGTTTAGCTTGTAAACCGTATATTTATCACGTTAATAACAATGGTTACTACAGAAAAATACATCAATGATTATAATATATACGCATTAAGGTACATAATATATCCACACGTTACAGCTATTACATTGTTACATC
The DNA here is from genome assembly GCA_030710515.1 of Abscondita cerata. Lineage (NCBI taxonomy): Eukaryota > Metazoa > Arthropoda > Insecta > Coleoptera > Lampyridae > Abscondita > Abscondita cerata. The sequence goes on along the minus strand of JALBCR010001586.1, from coordinate 185,206 downwards.
TCTTGATAACTTTATTAATTTTCTACTGATCGATGTGCTTCGACGACATGGCCCAAACGCCATTGTAAAGGAGACAAGTTGTCTTCCCTGATTAGGATTAAAGCCTCGACTTGTAATAGTTCAAATAAACAAGATAAACATTTAGTTCACGCCGTTGTAGCTCTTAAACCCCCTTCGATGTTCCATCTCTTTCAAAAATCTCTTACAATTTTCTGTACGCGTTGATAATGTTTGAGTCTGTCTCAAGTTTGGCTTAGAAAGAGCTACTCTAATGGTCGGCCGATTAGAAAATGACCGCAGAGAGAATGATAAGGTCTGAGGGATCAGTAGAGTATGGACATAACGGTCTCAAATTCAGTACGGCCTCTACTTGGAATTAAAATTGCTTGAAAATCTTTGTAGTTTGTCTGGGTATTACCTAACACCTTCTTAAAGTGAATTTTGACACTTTTAACTCTGCTTTCCCAAATTTACCCATACAGGGTACATTAGGGTAATAATGAACTTTCAGGCAATTCCTTCACCTGTTAAAAATTGGGATATGTCGTCTTAAACGACAGGTGATTCTAAAAGAATATAAATCTTGTTGCTTCTATGAAATTGCTACCGTTATCTAACATCAAGCAACACGGTCTTCCTCTAGGACCAATAAAATGTTCCAAAGCAGAGATGAAATAGTCGATATTAAAAACTGTTACAAGCTCTAAATGAATAAATTAGTAATTGAACAGACAAAGAGACAAATATAGGATTTTATCAACTTAGCTTTCAATCTGATAAAATAGGACCGTTGTAATCTACACCGACGTCCGTGAAAACAGAACGGTACAAACGAAGACGTACTGAAGACAGCTCACCCAAAAATAGATTATGAGATTTTGGAGCTACGCGAAAACAGGTGACACATTTATAGTAGATCTCTTTGGCAGTATTTCTACCCGAAATAGGCCAAAACTCTTCTTTAATACAGGCAAGAAGTTGTTGAGGAGCACAATGAAGTAATTTCTTATGAAAGTGTTTAAAAATTAATCTGCTGAAGATGTGTTTTCTTGGCAACAAGACAGGAAATTTTTTATTATAAGAAAATTGTCATTTACCAAATCTTCTTTATAATCTTCTCGTTATCCAAGAACGGATCAAGATATTTGAGGGGGGCAGGTGTTATGCGTTCACCTCGTTTTATTGAATCTTTAATTTATTATTACCCGACGCTTGGCATAACGGCATGAGACTATTCAAAGTTCCATGTAATTTGTTAACGGAAAGCAAGTTAGTGTTTGTTCGAAAGAATCACGTTTTTGGCTGTTAGAAACCGTAAGGTCCATGCCATAACTCGTACACGTGTTAAGCTAAAGAATTTAGAAAATATCTCCCAAGAAGAGGAAGAATTTACTAAACAAACATATTGTTTAGATTTTAATTTATCCTCTGAAGAGATCGATACATTGCTTTTTGTAGACTAATACTTCAAATATTTTAAAAGAAAAGCAGGACCACAAAACCAAAGTTTACTGTTCATCAATGCTTCGGTTTCCATACCCCGTGAAACTAGGTCTGCAGGGTTGTTTGTTGAATCAACATGGTACCATTGTTTGGGATTTGATAACTCTTGAATGATAGATATTCTACTGGCTACGGAGGTTTTATATTTATTAGGCACAGTTCGTATCCAATGTAGAACTATAGTCGAATCAATCACTTTCACTCGGGATTTAGAGCAGATTAAAAGAGGTGAGTGTTTATTTGAAGACGAAGTGCATCCTACATAAATGCATGCACCCTAGGCTTTAGAACTGGCGTCGCAAAACTAATCTAAACTGATTGAATTGCGCAACATCAAAAATCTAGGTACAGTGAATTGGTTCAACTTATGAAAGGTAGAGGTTAATTTCTACCATTCTTCAGTTAATTCGGTGAGTATAAAATTGTCCCAGGCTAATTTTAATGCCATACCTTTTGGATGATAAGTTTACCATTTATAATAATTGGTTGTAAAAAACTCAAAGGATTAAAACCTGTGATATTACTAATTACAATGATCTTTTAGTGTCTGTCAGGAAATGGTTTTAAAAAATATTTATAATGAAAATCATCGGAGATAGAATTCCACGTCACACCGCCGGTTTTCTTGCTTTTACGTTTGCCAAGAGGGATTGTAAAAAATGAGTCAGTGCTAGTTGAAACAGAGTTGTTTGACAGAAACTTCCGTATAGGAAATCCAGCTTTGTTTAAAATAATAATAAGCTAAGCAAGAATTCTCAAAACCTCCTCCACAGTGTCACCTACAGTTAAAGGTTGTCCATGTAAAAACATGTTTTTAAAATTTCAGATGTTTGCGGAAATTTGTGTGAACTCGCATCAGCTAAATGCTGTAGACATTTGGTTGTTAGGTACAAAACGATTTGATGATTGATTTGACGGAAACAAAGTAAGATCGAGAACAATTCGTCTTGTAAAACAGGTCCAACCATTTGACTATTATTGAAAGAAACACCCTTGTCAGTCTTAGCACTAGCATCAATGACTACCCTAAATTTAGTAGTACTTTATGCACCCTTGAAGACTGAGTGATACGGTAAATAGTAAAGAGGAATTTTAGATGAGCACTCTTGCGCGCCCATAGTAGTGATAATAGAATCAGTGAAAGAGGAACATATGTCTGATGATATAGGTAATTTGGACATATGTATGAAATTAGAGTATTTAATTTTTAAGAAAAGAACATCTGTTTAATTTACCTTCTAACGATAGGAATCTATTAACTCCTTGCTTTTCAAATTTTCTAGAGCAGACAATTTTAAGTCGGTTTGGTTAAAATGTATTTCAAAATAACGTTTTTCTGGTAACAATGAAGAGAGAGTTTTAGGAATTATCTCCTCCAATTACGCAGAATTTAGAAATCGTTTTTTCCAAAGATTCAGATGATGTTGGTGGTGATTGTTGAACAGTAAAGTGTGTACAGGTTATTTCTTTGTATTTAGAGGTGTTGAAAAGTGGAAGATTGTCAGAAATTATTCACCCCAAAGTAGTTTCTTTCAGACAAGTAGTGAAATTTGTCGATATTTGGAAGGTTGTTGTTGTTGTGCACAAGGGACGCAAAGTTTTATAAAAGGAAGTAAATTTGCATCAATTTCCATCAGAATTAGGAACTGAACTTTAGGTAGTCTGGCACATGCCATATGATTGAATGATGGTACTACTTCATTAGAGGTCGTTACTCTTGGCGGTTTTACGCATTTATTGTAAATAACAGGTGCTTTCTATGACAGAATACATTGAATCTCCTTTGTTTTGGGTATGACCCACAGTAAAAAATTTATGTACAATGCTGTTTACTTCGGTGTAGCATACGGCGTAGAGGTGCGTGGAAATAACTACCTCATTTGTATCACCCCTGCGCAATTATCAGAATAAAATATTATATCGGTATGCCGGGGTAAACTGGATGAACTGTAAAGGCAGGTTGTTATCTCACTAGATCCCCGAGAGGCAATTGTTTTGTGGCACAGCCACGTTTATTTTTACAATTTCAAAATTGTGAAGTTAAAACAATTTAAACAACACTAATAAAACGCTGGAGTGTCGCCACATAGTGTTGGCAATACCGTTTAAAAAGTGAAAACACGCCACAATAAGATTTGGTTTATCTCTAACCTTTTCTTCCTCAGATTTTCATTTTATTTGCCATATGGCGATCGTAGGATGTTTGGAGTGTGGCTTTTTCATCAGGATTGGAGTTCTTACATTCTTCAAAAAACAAACCTCGTTACCTCGTTTATCCTTTTTTATAATATTACACTCATTAGCCTTTCCCAAAGTTGTTCTAATGAATCTATCTCCTACATTTAACGTGCTCATTAAAATAGTTTACCTCTCCCCCATTAATTGTGAAAAATAGCAAATATTTTTGCCCTTGTACTTCCTTCCAGTTACGTATCTGTATTTTAGCTGTAGGGATTCCATGTGAGAAGTAGCAAACTACCTTTGAAAGCTGTTGTCACATAATTTTCAAACAATATTAAACAGAGCTTTACGTATTTTTTTTTTCTAGTTGTACAAAATTTGATTCTACAGTTTTCTTTGCATAAAGTTTTAATTCTTCTCTTGAACTTGTCTGTTACTTTCGGATATGTAACTTTTGTTTCTTTACATTTCTCTTTCATGTCTCAAGTTTTCGTAATCGTTTTTGACTGCTGGCTTTAGGCTCCACCGTTACATTATTGTCTTTTCTTTGTACTTTTTCTTGTTGTGGTTCTTGTATAGCGTCATGCATCTCTTGCTCGCATTGTTCATCAGTTTCTTCTTTGGAATTGACTCCTTTTTCTTCTTCGTTTTGAATATAATTTGTCATATCAAAATTGTGTCAATGTCACCTTCTACATCGGTACTGTTGTAGAGAGTGCTAAGGGACTGAAGTTTTTATCTCTTACTCATTAGTCGAATTATCCGAAACAGAGGTTTTAAAAATTTCAAAATTTTTAGTGTGGTGAGGTGTCTGAAATTTGATTCTCAACACTATTGAATGCATTTTTGCCAACATTTTCTGGTTGTCTGTAACAATTTATTAAACGTTTCTTTTGGACTAAACTACCAACATCAAAAGGATATTTTGCCAAAAATAAAACGAGCAAAAAATTGCCAAATTCTAGAAATTTACCTAATAGTTACGTATGCGATTGTGAGTTAATCCACGATAGTATATGATTCTTTTTCTCAAATGGAACATTGACGGGACTTCAACTCAGCCGAGACTGGTGAATATGCTTGCATTTGTGCGTTTGTTATTCTTGATGAAAACTACAAAACAATTTCCTCATTACAAAATACCAGACAAAATTCGAAATCTAGATTCTTGGGCTTTAGGTTGATTAAAAAAATCGGATTTATGGTATTAAACGACGAAACTTCTCCGTTGAAAATATCTTGTCTAATTGCTTACAACCATGAATTTTTGTCTACACAAAATGAAAATGAAATAAAATTCAAAGTTTAATAACAAGAAAAAGGAATAAAAAAGCATGATCTTCCATGAATAACAATAAAGTTCATGCATTAAGATAATAAAATTTAGACGAAACGTCGTTTTGTTCACAAACCCGATTTTTCTATTTAACCTATAGCCCAAGAACTTAGACATCGAGTTATAATTTGGTTGACGAATTGTTGAGAAAATTAAAAAATTGAAACTAATTACCTACCACACATGATTCGCCCGGATTTTGCAATTAAATCTTCGTGGGTAGTCAGACACAAAAACCCAATTAAGTACCACCATGTTTGAGGTTAGATTCATGAATGCAACGTGGAAAGTTTAGTGCAGTAGTGCTACTAACACTTATGGTGGTTGAGCAACTCCGCCGGATGTGAAGTTGTGGCTGTACAGCAATTAATGTTAAGCTGGATTATATGGGACCATGGGAAGTCTTATATTAAAAAATTTTATCATTTGTGGCTGTATTTTGTTCCAGAGTCAACTATAATAGCACTAAAATACCGCCATAAAATTAGATCTTAAAATTTGGCACTTGTGGCGGTATTGAACTGGATGAACGAAGTATTATCTTAAAGTTATCTGAATTGGTATTGTCCAAAAGTTATTGAAAAGGCCAATATTATAAAAACTTTAAATATAAAATTTCGTTTTCAAACAAAAGATCAATTCATATAATTCCAATTTTCACGTTTAAGTCCCAAAAGGACGAAACACCTGTCGAGTGATTCTTGGTGTTTGTTTGATATTGTACAATCCCTTCTAATTTACAGCAGGCGATTCGGGATTCTTATTTTTTCCAACACTTGGCTATAATAATTATGTAAATGTTTACACATCTGTCGACAAATTAATTTTCGGACGTGTTAGAGTAGCACTTATTTGTCGTATAGGAAATTAATATTAGAGGTTAGGTGGTTAATCCAAACCGCGAGTGCGATGTAACCCACTTTTGTCCATATTACGATTTGGGCGGATCAGTATTCGCTCAGAGATAAAATATCCCACAGATTAAAATATTCATTTCACCTGGTTAAGCCATTACACGTTAACTACAATTTAAAGAAATATTATATTTCACTATAACATATGAAACTTTCGCTTTTTTCTTAACATTCTTTAACGAACGATTAGGGAGTGATCAATCCGGGTCAATATTTCAAACGGAAAAACAAAATTCATGTAAATACATCAAATACATAAAGGCATTTCATGGTTTGAGGTTAAATGAAAATTACATATGTTAGTTAGCAATACAAAATTCCAACAATTTTAATGCAAACATTTAAAAGTGAAAGTTACTTTTACTACTAGAGGCAAAAGGAGAAGTTTTACACTATGACAACCACTAGAAAACGCCTACGTTTATGAATTGTTAAAAAAACATTAAAAAATATTGTTAATTTTATTAATGATTAATAAATCAATAAATATAGGAATTGAGACTTTCATGACAGAGGATTGGACCGTATAGAAATGGTAACCGCAGTTCCCACCTTTGCTCAGAAATTTTATCATACTGAAGACTATAAAAATGAAAACCTTATCCATAGGGAAAAACAAAATTTGTGAGATTTGTAAGATAGAAACGCTAGTGTAGAATCATCAAGTTCCTTTATTATGTTCTGACCCTATTCCAATTAGATTTTCTGTTATTGTGAACATCTTGAAAGCATTCTTTAAAGTTATTACCTTAGAAACTTCGACCTAAGCGTGATTTAGACACATTCATTGTTTGATATTTTGATCGTTATTATTTCGATAATTTTCTTACGAAGTAAAAGTTCAATATAGAAATTGTAGAAAACTATTGCCATCTATTCCTTCAAGTTTTTGTCACCCGGAAACTCAGCGGAGAGTTAGGTCATTTGATGTATCGCAAACCCACTCATACTGACGTACTAACCTACTTTTCCTCAGTACCCTGTCTAAGAAAACCTCAGATTCAGTATTTAAAGCTTCAATGAATCTAAATTTGGGGCGGCTTTATCTTACTAATCCTATTGTATTAAAATCATGGGATATATGATATTCGTCAATTAGATGGCGGCAGCTGTTTTATTTAATTTAGCAAAATTAACCACCAAAGTGTGAAGTTCTTATGCCCAATCCTAACGGTCCACGAAACTACACCTGGGAACGCGAGTGTGAGAGGGAGGACGGTACGCCTGTGTTCTCTCGTCTGCCCTCGCCTGCCTCCCTGTCGCTCCGCGAGAAAATCAATTAGTAGACGTAGCAGGCAACTGAACAAATCGAGAGTATGGATAGCTAGCATCCTGCAGCTTCCACTGCCGAGACTCGTGCCGAGAGCCTTTAGGAAAGCGCCTCGTGAGATGTTGAAACATTAGATGTTGTTGTATATAAACACTTGTCTCTAAACTATTTTTCTATTACACCTGCAAAGTTGATGACGTAATTGTATATACATGATAAGTCATAAAATACTTCATAAGATAGCCGAGCGATGATTAAAACGATTAAGAAAGCAGAACATCAATTTTTTACAAAAACTGTGACATGTTTGACATAGTAAATTACGTTAGCAAGAATTTCTTTTAAAAAATTTAATTAACAATTAAGAAGTTCTTTAACCTCATCTTATGGAAAGTATAAGAACGTTTGAATTTATTTTCATTTACAAGAACAATGCTTAGCTTATTATGTTTTGAAAGCTATGCTTGATACAGAATAAATTAGGTTCTTTGTGATAATGAATAAACTGTGTCAGAAGCAAACGTGTTAGAAATTGAAAAGATCTTTAACTTTACTTACTTTAGCAAATAACCGTAAACAAACATAAAGACCTAAAATGGAATACAATTATTAAGTAAATTTACAGGCTCAACTTAATTATTTTTAACAAATTTTTTATTCACTTTGATCAAATTACTTTTATCGGAATGAATAATTGTTTAAATGAAATATAGACATTAAAAACTCGCTTTTCAAAAAAGTGCACTTTTGGCCCTTCCGATAATGCTCAAACAAGATCATCGAATTAATAAAAAACAATGTTTTATAAATACCAAGGTTTTAAAACCGCCACATAACTAATAGAGTTTAGTAACATTTTTTGTCTCAAGATTAGTCGTAAAACGGTATCTACAAAACCGTCAATCCAATTTGAAAAATTTTGTTTTTAGGGTCTTTTAATAATAAAGTATATTGTGTAAACTTAAGTTGGCAACATATGGGAAACAATTTTATTATTAATTTTACAAAAAGTTATTCTTTGTAAAAAGTTTTGCATGTTCTGAAACCTAAAATACAATCATCAGATATTAAATTTTTACAGTTATATACGCGCCAAAAAATATAAATTTTAATTAAGAGTATAATGTACCTTTGTATTTAACAATATCAAAATTTGTTATTGAAAAAGCTGATCAAACTAAAATCTACGTTCAAATATAAAATTGAATCCAATTAAATAAAAAATATGTTTTTCTTTTTTGTCTAAGATAACAATGCAAATGTAATGTATTGACAGAAAAGGCGGATATGTTGAGTCATTTTGTTGACGTATTTTAATTAGATTTTTATAAATACATTTGGTTAATACTTCCTAAACGGAACGGAAAAGTTGTCATATTGGTAATAAATAAAAAGAAAAATGTTCGGAATTGATAATTTGAGTAAAATTTGTGAAAAAAGTAGAAGAATGTAATTGTATATTAAAACATAGTTTTTATTCCGTACAACTTTTCATAATTACAGTTTTCGATGTACTAAACTCATAATTTTTGTTAAACCTCGTATACGATTGAAAAATTTAATATCCGATGAATGTAATTTAGATAATAGAACATGCAGAACTTTTTATAAAGAATAATTTTTTTCGTAAAATTGATAATAAAAAAAGTTTCCCATTCCCAACTTAAGTAGACACACTGCATGTGATTAAATTTTGTTGAGCTGATAAGGACCTTTACAATAACGAAAATTTTAATTTAAAAAAAATATTTACAAAAATTACACTATTTTTCTTTTAAATTTGATTATGATCAAGTTTCGTAGTTTATGATCCAATATGTGTTTACCGACACGTGACACTTTTATCAAACGTTTACTATATGGATGATGCAACTTTAATAGCGACCCCAGAAATAATTATGCAAGTCTTAAATATTATACAATCTTTGGGCCCACATCTAGGTTTGGAGCTAAACCAAGAAAAAACTGAAATATTTCTTCAAGGAAATGTGTCAGAAACATGTGATAAATATTTAACAGAAATTAGAAGTTTTGTACCAAAGAATCGTTTATTCATGAAGATGAAGTCGATCTACTTAGTGCTTCAATAACAGATTCCTTGACACCAGCAAAATTTAAAGGAAAAACATAACTCAATAACTCTCTCGCTTGTCTCAGTTTAGTGCGCATCACGTGTTAGATGCAAAAGAAGTTTGAATTAAAAACGTAACATAAATAAAGGTTGCACCGTAGCTCAGTGATAGGGGGTGGGAAGCAAGCTAATTTGCCTTCATGAAAGTCAAATCAAGAATAATCGATAAATTCGTCAAGGTCGAAAAAAAAGACAAAGATGGTCACAACGTTAAATAGCATCTGCCCTTGTTCACTAAAAGCCAATCCAGAGGGTACTTTCCAATAGACTTACCTTAAGAAAGTACTGTCACAAAATTGTTAATAGTAACGCAGCGCACAATTATAAAATTAAATATAAATTAAAAGGTTCGTTACAAAACAAAATGTATTGCATTTAAAACATTACAAAAACTTATTATATAAACAACGTGATTAACATTACTGAACTCTAATTGATTAAGTGATTCGCTAGCTTATATTTTCACCATGAGTTTCAAAGCTCATTTTAATTTCGGTACTGTTTATATATTTAGTAACATAAAAACATAAATTTCTGGAGAACAAGCTGACTTTGAACCCGTATTTGGCGGAAATTAACCAGAGCGTTGATTGGAATGTTTGACCAGAGCTTGTTAATGTGGCGATACGAAAACGTTAGAAACGAAGACGGAAAATCGTATTAAAATAATTCTTTTAATAAATGCAATGGCATGTCGATATAATAGATTTTTCTTGATAGATTCTACAAGTAAGAATTTTATGTTTGTGATACGGAAATTTTCAAAACCACAACAATGTGAAACTGTATACGAACTTAAAAAGTTCGTTTCGAAGGTTACATTTTTGGTATACAGAAATTCAAATATCTGCGGAGAATAAAATAACACTGTTAACTAACTTTAAACTCGAAATTTATTTATTATCGGTACCCATATTATGTGTGTGACTCATACGGCGATCCTTATCATGAGGAGTGCACGTACCGCCAATAGAACTTTCTTGATGTCACCGACAACGCCAACGCAGAGGGCGGAGCCACTGCGTACGAAGGATTAGCGGCCCGAAGGGGATAAAACCAAGCCCCTCCACGACAGCAGTCAGTCGTCCCGTAACCAGCGCACCGATCACTTGCCACCAATACGTTATATGTAGTTAGTTTTAAGTAGTGTAAAGAGTAGTAGTCTCGTACAATTTAATAAATCGTTTTTACGGGTTGTGTCATCCTTTCATATGCCCGCTGCCGACCACCATACTAGCCGCTGCCTTTATAAGACGACCAACGCAAACAAACATCGCCGTTTCTGAGCAACGTCGGGATACCGCCACGGTAACAATTGGCGCCCAACGTGGGGCCTAACTACGAAGAAAGGTATCTTCAAACCTACCGCCCAGCAACGATGCCAAACACCCGCGCTAACCCCGGACCCCAATTCCAGTGGCGCCCAACAACATGAACAACCACCCACGTCATCAACGGAAGATAACGTTTTAAAACAACTCGCTTCCCTCCTGGCAGAACAGGCTCCTAAGCAAGATGCGCTGCCTACCTTCTCCGGAGAGCCGCTAGATGACCCGAAGTTGTTCTTAGACCGCATAGAAGAACACTTCAACGCCGCCGGAACCGCACCCGAGAAGAAAACGGAGATCGTCACGAGCCAACTTCGAGAGAAGGCCGCTACATGGTGGGCCAGCTATGCCGCTTTCGAACCATCGTACGAAGAGGTGAAACAGTTGGTGCTAAATCACTACAACAGCGTTTCCGCCTTGGCCAAGTTGCGCGCAGAATTATATACAAAGGAGCAGCGCAGCGAGTCAAACGCCGCGTTTTTGCAACGTAAAGCGCACATCGCAAAAGACTTAAGATCGACATCAAGGAGTGCCTACCGCTGTTTATCGAACTCGTGCATCCACGTTTTCGGCCCTTTTGGTACTATACGAGCCGGAAAACATGTGGCAGCTACTACAACTGCTAGATAACCTAGAGGCAAAGTGAAGTCGTTCCTGGCCACCCAAGACCGCAGTCCGTCCACCAGCACAAACGCCGCGGCGAATCCCACACCGGCTCCAGCCAGCGAACCTCCCGCATCATTACCCCGGTGCTACTACTGCCCTGAGCGTCATTTTCATCGAGACTGCCCCGTCCTAGACGCCCGCTATCGAGCACGTCCGGGAAACGGACCGACGGCCGAGCCGCAATCTCGGCCATAACTCCACAGATTACCACCGCACAAACCACCATCGCTAACGACGACCTGCCGAAAGTCCAGGTGAAGATAGGCGGACAATTATACTTAGCCCTGCTTGACTCGGTTCAACACATAACCTTCTACGAGCCGACCTAGCCACTGACCTATCTGCCGGTGCGATCGCGGAAGTACGTCTGGCCGACCCGACCCAGAATCTACGAATATCCGGTTACACCCGTCTAACGTACGAGCTAGGCCAAGAACGTCACACAGACGATTTCTTAGTAACCACTCACCTAGTAACCCCTCTCATACTCGGACAACCATGGCTTCGCAACCAGGAAGCCATTATGGATTATGGGCGATCGTGCGTACACTTAGGCACGGAAACACGCCAAACAATCTTTTGGGCTCGTACGCCGCCGCATCTCACTAAACCTGGCGAGCGCCCACCCATCAAACACGGGTTTCCCAAGGACCTGCACCAACAACTCGACGACCTCGTCCGCCACTTTTGGGTTACCCTCGGGCAACAACCTGGATCTACTACGACGGTGTCGACCAAACATACAATTCGTCTTAGAGACAACACGCCATTCAGGGTGCCGCCGTACCGTTACTCTCCGGCCAAGAAAGAAGTTATTGCGAGAGAAGTGGAAAAGATGTGGGCGGACAACATCATCGAACCTAGCACCTCCGAGTATTGTTCACCGATCGTAATCGTAACCAAGAAAGATGGCACACCGAGGTTTTGTGTCGATTATCGACGCCTCAACTCAGTTACGAAAGACGAGAGCTCCAATCTGCCAGTCATCCACGAGACCCTTCGAGATTTGGGACAAGCTAAGGTCTTTTCCACGCTCGACTTGAAGTCCGGATATTGGCAAGTTCCTTGGCGGAAGAAACAAAGAAACTCACCGCATTCGCTACCCCCGACGGAGCCGCTTACCAATTCCGGGTGATGCCGTTTGGGTTGAAAAACGCCCCGTCTACTTTTCAAAAGTTGATGACGCAAGAGGTGTTTCCAGGCTACTTGCGACGTTTCGTATTGGTCTACCTAGACGACATCATCGTATACTCGAACAATTGGGTAGAACACCTCCACCACTTGCGACTCGTGTTCGAGCGACTCCAACAACACCGTCTGCGCTTGTCTCCAGAAAAGTGTCAACTGGGCGTGAGCACCATCACGTATCTGGGTCACACCATAACCGCGGACGGAAACGAACCTCGCCCAGAACACGTCAACGCCCTACAATCCGCCGAGCGACCGCACAGCAGGAAACAATTGCGGAGTTTCTTGGGCCTCAGTAACTGGGTGCGGGACTACATACCGCGCTGCGCTCAACTTCAAGCTCCGTTGACGGAACTTCTGAAAGGCAACCGCCGGTTCACGTGGCCACCGGAAGCGCAAGAAGCCTTCAACAAACTGAAGGAAGCCATCAGCCAACCGTTACACCTTCATAGACCCGACTTCGCGCTACCATTCGTACTGCAGACGGACGCCAGCGGACAAGGCATCGCCGCCGTATTATATCAAGAACCTAGTCCGGAAGAACGGCGAATCGTGAGCTACGCCAGCGCCAAGCTGAACGCTACCCAAACTCGGTACCACGTAAATGAGCAGGAATGCTTAGCCGCCGTGTGGGCTATAAGGAAGTATCGACCGTATCTAGAAGACCGGCGATTTACGCTCCGGACCGATAGTCGCGCGCTCCTATGGCTAGACCGGTCCAAGGACGACAGAAGCAAGCTCACTCGCTGGGCCCTGGCTCTGCAGGAATACTCATTTGACGTCGAGCATTGCCCTGGGTCCGCCAACGAACTACCTGATCATTTGTCGCGACACCCGGCTCCGCAACCCGTCGAGGACGAAGGGTTAAGTCCAGAACGTCTACTACCGCCTGAAGCAAGGGACGCCTCTCTCTACGAACCGACCCCTACGAGCGCCTTCATCGGAGTGGAGGACTTGACGACCTACGTCACCGAGCAGCAACAAGCCAACGACCACGCCGCAAACTTGCTTCGGACCTGGGAGAGTATACGTCTTGAAGGGGCACAGACACCAGGCCAACATCGCTTGCTGCGCGATTTCGATGTGGAAAACGGTCACATTTACAAACGCAGTCCTAGGGGTAACTTGCTACTCGTTCCGGCCAGCGCGCAAGACGCCGTGTTGCGTGCATACCACGACGCACCCACCGCAGGACACCCGGGAGCCGAAGAAACCGCTAGGGCGATTGCGACTCATTACTACTGGCCAAACCTCGAAGCAAACACCAAAGAATACGTTGGTCGGTGCTGGGTATGCGCCACCACAAAGAGGGACCCGTTCAAGACGCCACCGTCCGCCCCGGATGCCCAGTCGACCGTGGGAATCAATATCGATCGATTTGATGGGACCTTACACTGCGACCGCGGGAACGGGTTTCAGACACATTTTGGTGGCCACGGACCTATTCAGTATGTGGGTGGAAGCGTTTCCACTGGCTCACGCGACGACGGCCACCGTGAAATTGGAATTGGAAAATAACGTATTCGGCCGATATGGTTTTCCCCGCGCCCTTGTGAGCGATAATGGGCCTCAGTTCACTTCCATCGAGTGGGACGCCGCGCTGAAAGAATGGGGTTGCCTGCATTGGACTACGCCCATCTACCACCCCCAAGCTAACCCCGTGGAAAGGCGCAATCAGGAGATAAAGAAGGGTTTACGCATCCACCTCGAAGGTCGACCCGCGAATCTATGGGACCGAGTCCTTCCGATAGTCCTCTTCAATCTCAGAACCAGACGAAACGCCGCAACAGGAACAACCCCAAGCCAAGCGTTACTGGGGTACGACCTTCCACGTCCGGGCGAATGGAGGATCAACGCGAACCCCGACGAAGTTCAAAACCAAGGAGAATCGCGCGAGCACCGCATCCAGCAAATCCACCGCAATCAGCAAAAGTATAGAGCAAGGTACGCGAACTTTGGACCCGCCAAAACGCAATTCTCTGTCGGGCAGCGGGTGTTGGAACGGTCTCGACTCCAAGCAGCCGGGACTTTCACGCGAAGTGGATCGGCCCCTGCGAAATTCTCGATCTCGCCGGCACAAACGCGTATTGGGTTCAAAGGCCAACCGGAGATGTAGCCAAGGTGCACGTTCACGACCTCCGACCAGCACCCCGTCGACCTCAAATAGACCATCCGCCGACAAACAGCGCTCCAACCGCCGACGACACACCGACGAACCTCGCCTCAGCCGAAGGCAATCCGGCGCACACCAACCGCCCCACCGCCATACCAGTTAATTGGGTAGTGCGACGCATTCCTCCTCGACCATTCAGGGGAAGACGCGCCCGGCGACGCAACTCTGAAAACCCCGCCGCAAATCCTCCGGAGCAGGGGGACTGTCACCGACAACGCCAACGCAGAGGGCGGAGCCACTGCGTACGAAGGATTAGCGGCCCGAAGGGGATAAAACCAAGCCCCTCCACGACAGCAGTCAGTCGTCCCGTAACCAGCGCACCGATCACTTGCCACCAATACGTTATATGTAGTTAGTTTTAAGTAGTGTAAAGAGTAGTAGTCTCGTACAATTTAATTAATCGTTTTTACGGGTTGTGTCATCCTTTCATATGCCCGCTGCCGACCACCATACTAGCCGCTGCCTTTATAAGACGACCAACGCAAACAAACATCGCCGTTTCTGAGCAACGTCGGGATACCGCCACGGTAACATTGACAATAAATATTCGAATAACATTAAGCAACTCACAATGAGACTGATAGTTTATTTAATTTCACGGCGAAGTTTATGAACCGGCGGCGACTTGCAATGATGCCAGATAAGAAAATAGGACAAATATCAGGTACAATCTCGAACGAAAAGACAATCTTATTTTGTGAATGAACTTCAATATAATTTAAATATGCATAACAAAGACTTATCGATTATTGTACAGGGAAAATTCCAACCAAGGTTACACACACGCCTTATACAAGTTAAGAAATACTAGTGCTGCTTCTGAATGTACACTACGCACATATGTTAATGAACATATCAAACACCATTGCAAGCTATTAATAGTGAAGTCTTGGATCTAAATTTTAAATTTGAAGTCCAAGAACTGGTTACTAACTAATGCTACGGGTGATGCTGAAAAAGCACGATTGCTAACGATGACTATAAGAAAGTCAGTGGCATGGTTAAATGATCTACAATATTCTATACTGGGCCCTTTGTTTGACGATACAAATTGCTATAGGACTACATCTATTCTAGTCAAATTTTCGAAACTTTACCTTGTCCCTGCTCTACACAAGTCAATTGCTTTGCACACCATTGCTGAGTTGTACTAAATACTCAACCACAAGATTTCGACATTTCCTGGTAAATAAGACGTTTCAAACAGTTCTCGTTTTTCTTGGTACTCTTGCCAATCTAGAACTACCCTGCTTGTTTTAGACAGATAAGAAACGGCCAGACGGAATGTTTTTATCGGCATGGAAGTTAGGATGTCCGGTTGTTTAGGGCGTGACATGCGTGTGCACACTGCTAGCTACTTATCATCAACATGTTTAAGTTCTAGATGAGCTGCAAACTTTGCCGTAAAAAAAGACTGCGAAATATTCTTCTCTTCCCATTTATTTTATATTTATACCTGTCAGTTTCAAAACTTTTAGTGCTTAGTGCTATATATTAATAAATACACTTAGTTGTGGACTTGATTTTACATTTAAATTCTCTCGATTTTTATTAAAATTTGTTTTCGAAATTTGACCCAATAAATCGCATCGTACATACTAAAATGAAAAATTATATAAAAAACTTTGTTCTATAAATATTAAAAATGACAAATATTATTTTTTGCATAGCCCTTTAAACTAAGTTTTTTAAAAATTTAAATCAAAATAATAAGTTTTTTCACAAATTATAGGTATATGTAGTTTTTGATGCATCTACCGTGTTAAGATATATCCTTTTAGTTCGGGCAGAAAATAACGACTTCGTCGAGGCAAGAAAGAAAGCCTGCGTTTAGTTTATGATGTAACATAATTAAGTATTCCAAATTTACTAGTTTGAATTTAAGTTTTTGTACAAAATGTAAGTCGTGAGTTTTTTATACCAAATGGAAACTAAAAATTAACAAAAAAGATGACGTCATGTTATGACTTTTGGGTACCTAAGTAAACATGTTGACATTGAACAATAATTTACCGTTTACTATTACAGATACGGGCAGTGGAGAACCCTATTATAGTTTGAAAATTTGCTTGAGATGAGCTTATAAAATAGAGGAAATCTCATTTAAAAAAAAAACGGTTATTTAATTCTAAACATTTTGGCCATTCTGTATAAACGTTTGGCAATGTCTTAATTTTTTTTATAACGTCCTCATATAATCATTTCACTATAAAATTGGGCCTGAATGAAATATAGTTTTGGAAAGTAAAATAAATTTTTTGAAATTTATCCTGCAATTTCAGAAATGCCGTTATTGAACAATCGGTGAAGATACATTTGGCGATCAATATAGATAGTGTCATCCCCAATCTAGGCAGGTCTAATAATATAGATGTAGCAAAAAGCATGGCATTTAGGTATAGGGAATATTACATGAAAAATAATCAGTATTTCTTAAAGTTTTCAAAAACAAAATATACAGAGTGATTCATTTGAAATAACTAAGTACCTACATTATTATTTCAGAAAAAGAAAGATTTAACAACAATGTAAACACTACTTGCACACAAAAATCAATTAAAGTGGTGCAAGTCGTTTCTGAATGATTGACGCCTTTTATACTTAAAAACTCACTTTGTATGTTGTAAAGAAAAATAAAACGCCAAATGCTTGCTGTACAATTTAAGAATGAGCGAAAAAAAAACAACATTAAACAAAGTAAACATAAGGTGGGTTCCATAGAAGAATACTTAAAAAAGAAGAGAACAGAGACAGTAAAAAGAAATAGAAATTTAAGATCAATTAGAAGCATTCAAAGTAAAGGAACCGAAAGGTAACCAGAATGAAAACCGGAAACTGAGAAAGTGAATACAGAGAAAGAAAGCAATATGGAGAAGTTAATTACAATGATAGAAGATATATCCAAAGAAATCATTGATGTTAAGAACGAAATAAACAGTTCAATATGTAAAATTAAAACAAATATTGAAGAAATGAAGAAACTTAGAGACGAAATAAAACTATGAACTAAGAACTTATTAACAAAAATGTCAAATTGGAACAAGAAAGAAGAGATTTAAAAAGCAAAATAGTGAGACTAAAAAATAGAATCGAAACTCAAGAACGAGAAAAAGAGAAATAACACCGTGATTAAAGGATGGGAACTGAGTAATGAAAATATAAAAGAAAAAGACAAAAGAAATTATCGAAAAGAATTAGGAATACACGTTGCTATAGAGAATGCATTTAATATATGCAAAAATTGTCAACCAAAAGTTACAGTAATAAAATTACAAAATTACGAACAAAGAATAGTCATGAGACAAAACATAAATTATCAAGTACAAAATGTATATTGATTGGAACTTAACGATAGAACAACAAAAATTCAACTGCATATAAGGAAAATTGCCAAAAAAGAAAGAGATAAAAGAAATACAACTTAAATAGGTTATCACAAAAGTACGAATGGAGTACAATAGCAAACAAACACTGAGAATCACCCGACAGTCGTTTCGTCCTTTTGGGACTCTTCAGGAGTGAGAGAATTTGAGTGTAAGTTCACTATGTACAAACGCGTGCTGTCGACTATATGCCCTACTGGAGGGATCAAAATATTTAAACGATAAGTTTTTCGACTTCTAGTGTCGACTGGTGCAAGCGTTCACGTACGTAAATGTAAGCAACTTTGCCGACAGGTATGTAAAGCAGTTACATAGTCGATTAATTCCATTTCCTAAAGCTATCTAATTTGAGTTAAATTTCGTATCATTATCAGGGGCTTCTATGACTAACTATTATTATTACAATTTTTTTATATTTTTGTTGTCTGTACATATAATTGTTATAGATGGTTGAAAAGCATTTTTACGAGGATTCGAAAAGATAAAATTCAATATGACACCCATAAGAAAAATAAAATTTGAACATGGCTGCACCTAAAAGAGTAGGCCTAGACATTTTTTATTACATTTTTAGGAATGGCCACGATCTTTTACACCTATTTTGAAAATTTGATCAACGTGCCTTTTATAATAAGTGAAATATTAAGGTTTTTCTAAAACACCAATTTTTAGTTTTCACCCTGTATTTAAATACTCAAGTGGTTTTTTAATAAAGTAAACCCAGATTATTTATAGACATATAAGTACGCAACTTTTGTTCCATTTCAGGTTTCCGATATCCCTATGTAGTTCATTTTAAACTGGACACGCTGTATTTTGTTATTTTGCTGAGAGCTTTGATCAAACTAGTACTTAATTTTTTTAAATCTTTATTAACGATCGCATATACGCTGTTATTTTGACTAGATGAGAAGGTTAGTGCAATGTCATCGGCAAAAGCAGTAATTTTTGCTTTGAATTTTCCTAAGCATAAATCATTAATATAGATTAAAAATAATATAGGCCCTAACACTTAGCCTTAACGAAAACCTCAAGACGCAATATATGGTAAACTTAGGGTATTACAGATTTTGAGTTTATATTTCCTGTTTGAAAGATAGCTGCAGAACCAGTTATTTGCAATTCCTCTAACACCCACACTCCACAGTTTATTTAACAAAATTGAATGATTGGTAGTGTCAAACTATTTGGTGATATCGATAAACACGCTTGCTACCACTTTTCTTTATTTAAACTCATGTTAAGTTGACATTTGTCCCATTCTCGTTTTAACGCAGCTTTTCTTCGAAAGTTCGATTTAGTGATACCACAAAGAACATGAAACTAATCGAGAGGAGCAGATTGAATGGTTCCACTTATTATACGCATGGTAAAATTCTACTGTGCATCTATTTTTTTTGCTATTCATCTAGATAGGAGCACAACAAGGTAACGCCAATCTATTTGTACGAAGTACCTTTGAATCTGTTCCCCAAGTTGTTCCAGCTAATTTTTTAATTGCATTATTTATTGTTTTCATTTTTTATTTGACTTTTTCTAAATGTTCTTTGGAAAATAAAACGTATCTACCAGATACACTGGATTAAAGTTATGGTTTAACTTTTGTATTATTAAAGTTAACATTAAATTTTATACTTTTTACTTAAATCAAAACAAACCTCTGTATTTTTAAGATTGGAGCATAATCGTTATTTTTGAAATAATTTTCCATAATACACTTTTAATTTTGAAAAGATCCAAATGTTGGAATAAAATTGTCAATCATCGGGGTAGACGGATTTTGACAGTGTAGAGAAGGAAGATCAAAAATGTATACCTACATTAAAAAAAATAGGTGCAATAATTGATCCTGTTGGAAGATGATTTTTAAAAATATAAATTTACTTAAATTTACCATATAAAAAATTTAATAAACACATATTGACATTAACTTGGTGTAAACGTTTGTAGGATTATAATGTAATCCATAAATTCAACAATTAAGTAAGTTAAAACATTGTGTTTGTTGAAAACAATAGTCATAATAAACAATAATTTCTAAAAACTTCTTATAATATAAGCGTATAATTGAAATGCGTGTTTTTATTCAAAATTAAATTTTGCGGTATTTCTTGGATAAAGTAAAACAATTAAACCCTTTAAAGACGTTTCGTGAACTTAAAATAAATTTAATATGTTTTAAACTTTGAATTTAAAATGGTAGGTTACAAAAAGTGTAACTGTCATAATACAAGTTTTAATCAATTTATCTTTGTTCTTACCTGTTAACACTTTAATTGTCATAAGCCAATACAGTTTGCTCTCAAGTTCTAAACTTGGAAAACTTTTTACTAGTTTATACAAGTCAAATGAATTTTTTCTTTACCCAACCCAACTAAAAAATTTTCAAAATTATTTGTTTTTTATTAATCGTTACATGACAAACATGTAACTGTTATTTTTTACTTTACATTATGAGGTACTATAAGAAGTCTCAAACGTAGTTCTTGAACATATATTTCGTAATAACAGTTTAAATATGTGTAGCACAAGTATTTCAAGAAGAAGTAGAATAGTATTCTTAAGATTACGATTAGTAACAAATTCCCCATTACTCTTGGGGATACCATTCACAAGGAGTTAAATCAATTTATTAATTGGTTGAGCTGAAAGCTCTATACTTCTTACTCCTATATTAATTTATTGCTTACAATCTACACATTTGAAATTAAAAACTTAGTATATTAATTTACAAAAATACAAGGATTAAATTATACTGACGCAATTAATTTATTTGTTTACTAGTGTATTGCATATGCTGTAGTGGTTTAAAAGCTTGGTTTTAATAAAAAGAAATTCATTCAAAACTATATTTTTTAATGAAATCTGGAAAAGAAAATAACCACCAGAATATTGCTATCAGACGTTATGTCAAATTTAATCTTTTCAGAAATAGTATGGTGTTATCTTCAAAACAAAAAATTCTTACGTTGGTTTTGTTAATATGTCAACCATTTTTACAACCTAAATTCGAGGAAACCCTACGTGTTAATGAGTGGCGTTGTAAGGTTTATTTATTTATTTACTACCACTCACTATAATACTGCAAAAACCAGTCAGAAATTGTTAATTGCATGACATAATAGTAACGGAACACACATCATAGCCAAAAGGAAATAATATAAACCATTTGTCTACTAATGACTTTACTTAAGAATGGCCGGAAGTGGGAGGTAGAATTACATGTATTTTTCCAATAAAGTTTACAAATAAGTGGCCGTGGCCGTTATCGAGAGGTGGTCGCTATTAGAAAGGTCACTAAAGTCTGTCCAGAAACGAAGCGAAGTAATAAATTAAAATAGTTCATTTATTTTACATTTTAGCGGTACACGATTATGTATGAAATACATAAAAGATTTTAAAACTAGTTTTGAGGATATACCGCTTCCATACTATAGTGTTACAACGTAAGTTATTTATGAATAGCTCTAATCCGTTAACAATGGGACGTACCTGTTCTTGAGGTCTAAACTAAAGATCATAGGCGTGTACATGGGTTTTGCTGACAAAAAAAATTACGATTGCGTTTTATTGAAAGTAATTTTAAACATATCATTGTAATTATAAAACACATCGTTTGTTAGAAACCATTTTATAGAGTTTGAAAATTTAAGGTATAATAAAATATAGCAAGAACAAACTAAATTTATAGGAAAAATAATAAATATATAATTTTAAAATACAGTTATTCTGAAAATTCATCTGTTTCTTCGGAAGAAGTATCATTTGACCGTATTGAAATTACAATAGGCTCTATAGTAACTTCTATCAAATTGTCAAGTTCCCACATTTTTGTTCCTCTTTCATTACGTGTTCTATACACTTTTTCCATTTTTCCGCAGTCACATCACTTAAAGAAGTCATTAAAAGTTGTCGAACGTCACTTAATTTAAACGTGGTATTATTTCTCGCTACTGCACCCTTTACCTGGTAAGCGTAGAACAAAATTATCACGTTTTGCTGCCATTTCGTCAACTGCATATCTTTTAAACTTTGTCCTAACACCATGTACTAGACTTAGTAGTTCCCTTTTTACCATATCATTTTTGAAAGCAATATTTTTTGAGGAAAACCATTCCATTATAACGTGTTTTTTCCAGGAAGTTATAGGTAAACGTTCGATTTGTCTGGAATGGTAGCTGGCATTGTCCATAACAATTACGGAACCATTTGGTATTAAATCTAACATTTGTTCAAAATATTCCTCAAAAACATTCCCATTCATATCCTCGTGGTAATCACCGGTATTTTCGATTCAAATAGCAGTAAACCTCCTCTACAAAGCCTTCGTCACTTCCTATATGCGTAATAATTAAGCGTCGCCCTTTTCCTGAAGGAGGTTTTAAACCTGTAGATAATCCTTCTAAAAAGCCTGTCGTCCACTGGTTACATTTTGTCTTGCCACATTTTTCCCACAGTATAACCTTCATTTACCCAAGTTTCGTCTAAATAATAAATTTTCTTTCCTTCAGAACGTAATTTCGTAGGTAATTTCTTCTCCAACATACAATTTCTTCCTTATCAATGAGAGCTGATTTTCTATTCATTTTTTCCCATGAAAAATTCAATTCGTGCAAAACTTGCCACAACATTGTTCTACTTAAATTGGGTATACCCTCTTCTTCTTTCACAACTGACACAATTTTATTTAATGTGGGTATTTATTTTTAAAATAAAACGAATGCACTATTCTTCTAATTGTACTTTTCACATATTCGGGTATTTCAATTTTTTTTCTACCATGAGATAAACTAGGCTCACGCACAGAAACTTTGTTTTTGCGCACAGAAACCTTGTCCACGCAAAGTCTGAATATTGTTGTTTTTCCAATGCCAGTCATATGTGAACACATATCAACTGTCTCTTGAACTGTTTTCAACGGATTATGGCATTTCAAATAATTGTGCACATTAAGCACAATAGTTTTTCGTTGGCAAAAGCGCAGACCTCTTCACGCGTTTCCTTGGAATAAATTCAGGACTCGATGCCATTCCAATGAAACTCAATACTGCAGTGTATTTATGATATACCGATATGATATGACAATAATCATTAGTTAGGCTATCGTTATAATTACATACCATATTTCTCCCCTAATTATATCATTAACAACACATTAAAATCTATTAAAGTGTCATTCCAAATACAGTACATACTTTCTAGTTCAATTATTAGTAATTAATTAGTTAAAATTCTAAAAATGTGATCGATAATGATATTAGCAATTTCTGATAAACAAGGTGATTCACTAGTTTAACACTAGAAGTAAAATACATCAATATTCCACTAAATCCAATAATAACTTCCAATTAGTCCTGCCGAAACTAGAAATAGTGCGTAACGCTCCAGACTATATGGGCGTTTATTTATATAACAAACTCCCAAATCATTTTAAATGTGTAAAGAGTGAGGTAGCTTTCAAAAAATGCTGAGAGTAATATTTGTAAAGCAAGCGTTTTACTCAGTGAATGAATTCTATCTACATTTTTCCTAATTTTGATTAGTGTTTGTTTTACAAAACTGCTGTTATAGACTGTACAATATTGAAATTTATTTATTTTTGTAATTTTATAAGTGTTTGTAAACTACTTGTAAAATTGTTTGTAATACTTCTGACTTACCATATATACATTTTGTTGTATCGATTTGGTCAATATATATTATTATTATTATTATTATTATTATTATAAAGTTTTTATTAGGAATGCTTCGTTAAAAAGATACAGAGTGGTAAACTAAAAAAAAAAATTTAAATTTTTTTTAGAATATCTCAATAACTTAGTGACTATAATAAACCAAAATGTTTAGACTAACCCATGTGTCAAATTTCAGTTTATTACAGTCAGTAGTTTATACCATTCATGGAAGTAGGTGGAGGTCAATTTGAACATTTAATAAGATGAAATGTGTCAAAGTAATTAATTAATGATGAAAGGCTACACATCTTCTACATTTTAACCCTTTTTGAAAAAGTATCAATACATCGGTACGCCATTGGAATCTGTTAAACATGTTGATTTATTACTTCGCTTCGTTTCTGGACAGACTTCAATCAATGTGATTTGGTGACAGATGGTCCATTTCAGGAGTATGTTCCTGTTCACGATATCTAACTTGTTCTTATATAGTAATAATATCATCTTTGAAAATAAATTAGGGAATTATTTAGGTGAATCGGTCAAACCAGTGTCGTTTAATCTTGTTATGTGTACAAAGAATTTGACGTCATTTATGAATAAAAACACATCTTAAATTGGGGGTGTGCGACATAGCTCAGAGGGAAAAGGGCTTGGTTTGCAAGAAGTCTGCTTTCGTGAAATAACCTGGGTTGAATTAAAAGGTCGTCAAATATTAGAAAATTTGTCAAACTTAAACAAAGCTGACGTGGTAAATAACTTCCAGCCCTCTGTTTACCGAAAGCTCGATATGAAGGCGTACCGTGTAGGACAATGTACATAATATAGGAAATAATTAACACACAATCTAAACAAAGCTAATAAATATTATCAACCATCAATTCAGTCTATATTTTCTAAAACATCACTCAACAAATGATGCACCTACATTAGTAGTCTCGCAGTTTCGAATCCTGCAACATACTCTGCCTCGGGAGAACTCGGAGCAACTCGTGCTTGCCTCTTCAAAATTCCAGCTCATATTTAAATTTCCAACAAAGTTAGCATAGCAATAACCAAACAGTTGACCAAAAAGTGCTTCTTTAGAAAGACAGTTACCAACAATTTGATTAAATTCCTTATTCAACTTTAATTTTGTGCACACGTAACATTTCATTCATGACATTTAATTTTTCTTACTTTTTCTGTTTAGCAATCCATCATCAACGTATAATTCTATGAGAACAGCATAGTTCATTTATTTGCCAAAGAAATACAACAATCACAATCAGCAAAAATGGCAAAAATAACGCTAACAAAACTCATGGCTGAAAGATCTGCAAAATGACTCGGACAAGCATCTAATAAGATTTTCAGAGCGGCAGTTTCCCGTACCATCATTGTCAATTAGATCGCCAACCTTCGTACGGAGACGAAGCAGAAGAAACAGAATCTACGGTTCACCCCGGCGCTTTTACCCATTTACGAATATTTTACCCAAGGTACTGCATAAAAAGCGCGGTCTTTACGTCAAATTATTACAATAAATTACGATGTTTAATAAGAATATACAGAGTCATATCTCATCGGGAGGGATGACTAATATTTCTATACACACTCGCCCTTACGAGTCGCGCCTTGTAACCTGTTGGCGCATTTTTACATTTTGACGAGTGCATCTCCAAATTCCATTTGAAGTCAAGCGGTTCACGCCTTATTTGGGTGACAATTATCTACTATCCATTACCATCATGAGCTTGCATTCGCAATTATCTTATTGCCATTTCTCGCTATCTGAATAAAATACAGCTTTCCTCTTTCACGGCTCGTGCTGCTCACGAACACCATTTGCGTCAACCTGATGACTTTAATCGAAGAACAAATAACTATCTTTATGTTTATTCGACTCAGTTTTCAATTAATATTAAGAATTTTACGTCATAAGAATCAGTCACTTTCCTTGGACTTCCCTTGATACCCAACAAGTTTCTTAGGAATGTGAACTCAAACTTCACACTCAACTTAAAAACGCAAAAACTGTTGGGTTTTGTCTAGTTATAGCTTGTAAACTGATATTTTATTATTCTTATCAAGCATTACTTAATTATGAGTGAATTTTACCATTATTTTGGCGCATAAAGTTCCGAAGTCTCATGTTTAAGTGTTGACCTGTTCTCGTCTTTGATCGACATTTAAAAAATTAAATTCATCAACTTTATGACAAATAAAATTTAGAAATCAAGTATGGTGACTGTGTGGATGACGCTGGAGAAGATGGGATGGTAAGAATGGAAAATAAGTTTTACTCATTCCTGTATCTCCTCCGCTGAATTCCAAAGTAGGATGGGTTAATAGGTGAAATCAAACTTTCCAAAAGGCTTGTTCTAGGAAAAGCAGAAAGGGGTTAAAGGGGTTGATTGTAGCAATTGCGTAGGTGGATCAGTTGAGCTACTTCCTGAAGATAAGCTTCCAATGACTTTGGCCGTATAGTACCCTGATGTACTTAAAAGGGATGGTGAAGTCCAAAAAGAGGGCTAAACTGTGGATCTGGTACAACAATGACTTGTGATTCTTTGGCGTCCTTTCCTTTTCCTTTGACATTCAACTGCTTCGACTATTCAAGGTCTCCTTTCTAATTCGCTGTAAAATATTTAACTTCTCATTGTTCACTTCCAGGTAGATGAAGTTTCATTAAGCCTGGCTTTTAACCTAGCAGAAGCCCAAACGCGCTATATCCAACATTACATGCACAATTAAGTTTAAAATAGCTTAACTAGAATTAAGTTTTCCCTTTTAGAATACTCCGTTCTAACAAACTATTGGCCCATAATTATAAGTTTTTATTGAGGGTTTAAGTTCTTAAAAGTCTTTATTGTAAACACGACAACGCATTTGAAAGATTGCGACAGAAGCAGATTATGCAGTTTCATGCTTAAGAAAAAATGAACCCGATTGAGCGGCATTGTAGTAACACAAAAAGTCACTTTGTTCATCGTGCTCGTAATGAACACTTTTAGGATGCAGGGTTAATGTACTTTAGCCTTTCATGAAGGCAGGTACACTAGTAAACATGCATTTTACATAGAAAAAGTGTACCCTGCCAAAATCTTAATAACGTTGGTGGCACGCAATACCCCTTTTAAAATTTATTTTAATCAAAAGTTCAGATACGTTGCTACAAAATATAAAGTAACTGGAGAGGGGTATT
The DNA here is from genome assembly GCA_030710515.1 of Abscondita cerata. NCBI lineage: Eukaryota > Metazoa > Arthropoda > Insecta > Coleoptera > Lampyridae > Abscondita > Abscondita cerata. The sequence continues at coordinate 158,271 of JALBCR010001586.1, read as the reverse complement.
GCGTACCATTGAATTTACAGTGCTGAGCAAAAACAGTTTCCTAAGTGCATATACTTCTTTATCGTATTTTATTTTTGGGATGGGAATAACCCCTATTTCTAAAGATTTTTTATTACGTCTACTAAAACAACTCATATCACTGGAAAAGAAGTAAGTGGAAGAAGAATTTTTAATTTGAGTGTTTCTGTCTTGTTAGGGTTTATTCTGCAAAATTGCAGATAAAGCAGTTCTTTAGTTTCTTTTTTTGTTTACTCCAGACACCAATAGATGGAGGTTATATTGCCATTTTTGTTTTGACACTATTCGATTCCCGGACGAGACCGGACGTTGTTCATTTTAGTCGTAGAATTTGTGTTAGTCGGGTGTTGCATCCAATTCCGTCGTTTAAGTAGATGCAGGTAGTTTAATCCGATATTTTCTTTCCCATCTCAATAATCGACCGTTTATTTAGATTGTATAGTTCTATGGGATCGATTTATGAGATGATGGAGGCATATTGAAGAAAATTTTTCATTATTTCTCTACTACTATAAGTCAGCACCGTTGTTCCATTGGTAACAACATCGTTACCAACATTTTCTTTTTCCTTCTTGTTTCAGACGTATCTTTTGGCTTTATTATCACGCCATCTTTGGGCGTACCGTAACGTATCGTGGGCTACACCCCAGTTTTTTTTTCTTGTCGAACTAGTTAACCTGCTACTAGTCATAATAGAGTTTTATACCGTATTCACGTTGAAATCGTTGTTTTAATTAACGTATGTACCGATCCGTTACTGTCGTTGTTTCAGGTTAAACTCGATATCTTTTTCCTACATTAATTAATCAGTGGCGGCTTTTTTTATTTCTTATTTGTGCTACAAAAAAGAAAAATGAAATAAATCTTATTCAATTGTTCACTAGTACTTTTGTGTAACTAAATTATTACTGACCCACGACGTTCTGCGGCTAATTGCGCTAGACGAGCTCGTCCCGAAATTCTCTTTTCTTCATCGTATTTGCTAATTAAAAAGAACTCGCTTACCTAGTTTTATTTGTAACAGTCTTCCAACACTACTACGGTATTACAACCAATGAATTCAAAGTTTAAAGTCATATTGCAAATATAGGAATATAAAACAATAATATCACTTACTAACACATATTTACTTGGTTTAGTACTATGAATGTATTAACCACACAAAATAATTAAATGCAAAACATGATTAACTTACATCAAAAATTAATACGAACAACGATTTTAATATGCATTTTCAAGTAACACAAAATAAGTTAATACTCAATTTTCAATTAACTTACAATATTTTATTTTCACCAATTTTGAAACCAAAATTCAAAACTACTTACAAATGCTCTTGAGAAAAGAATCTGTTGCTCTCCCTGAGCACATGTACGTGTACAGACTAAGAACGTAAATGGTTTATATTGAATTTAGCATTTACCGGTTAATTTCTTATTAATACATATTTGAAACCGTTATAATCAATTCATAACCTTTTTCAATTTTTTAATATACTTATTCATTTTGCATTTATTTGTTTGTTCAACAGACTAGAGCTCCCTCTTTCAATACAAACGTCAAAAACACTATTCGTATTTGAACATAAGTTAATTTTTTTAATAATTATTGAAATATAATTTAAAAAAATTAGACGTTAATCCCTTTTTTTAATTTGTACAAGTTTTACTTCATTATAAAAAAAACTTAAATTACCACTTTATAATTTTTTGTTCTAATAAAATTGTCAAAATTGTCCCAATTAGACCCCATGATTAAAACTTGAAAATTAATTTATTAACTGCATTAGTTTTTGTAGATATTTTTGACAAAAAAGAATTAATTAATTTAGATTACAACGATAATCAATCGAAAAAACCGTATATTTATTCTTTTCAACAGCAATTTTGTGTATAAATGCCACGGCTACAAAGTTTAGTCTTTATTTGATGAAATTGTATAATATCTGAATACTAATGGAATTAGTAAATCTAAATTCATTCGCATAGTAAATGGGATAACAGAGTTATGTATTATCTTGGCTTTGGCAAGGTCCAGTAATGCTAAATTACGAGAGCTTGCTAATACTGTAATTAAATTTTAAACGAATCTTTTAACGAATACAAGCACTTTTCATTTAAATTAATATCATAGAATACACACATTTTAGTAGTAATATCGCGAACGTAAATATTTAAATGAACGGGTTCATCTATAAGTCTTGTTAAAAGATTATTAACTTAAATTACAATTTTGTTAAAAGATAAATTCTAAATTTCAAAATAAAGTGCCTTTGAAAATGTGACCCGGATTTATAAAAGGGTTCAATCTGGAAATTACCACGAATAAACTTAACGCGTTTAATTCTCAACGGTACAGCTCACAGACAATCTAAATCGGACATTAACAACAAAATTTTAATATTCTTAAAACAACGTTATAAGCTCAACGACTAAATTATAAATCAATTTTAATTTCAAGAAAAACCAGTTACAGAGATTTATTAACAAATCTGTGGACAAAAGTGTATGTGTAATAACTTAACTTATTATAAGTTCTATTATTTGTATACTTTATTGCGTAGTTACAATTTTGCCTCCATTTTTTATATTTAAAAATAATTGAATAATAAGCACAATCAGTACTTATTAATAAATGTAAAGCAGATTGCAAATAACCATGTAATAATGGATAGAGATCATAAAGCTGCTAATTTACTTTACAAAGGCTCATTGAGCTTAAGCAGTAACCATATTGTAGTATGTAAAATCAAGGTACCACGCTAAAATCAAATAATTCATTCGGTTAAAGCTTGGCAGAGCAAGTGACAATAATATTACAATAGTATAACAGAAGAAGAAAATGTACAAGCATATTGGTTTATTACAAAATCAACTAAATTGAAAACACTGTTAAGCTATCTCTAGATTAAAAATTGAAACATTAATTACATTTAAATTTATTGACTTTTCCATGTTAGTCTAACGGAGAAAAATCTTTACTGTCCGCCATTGTATAAATACGTAAAAATTTATCAGCCTAAAAAAGAATTACAAATTAATACTTTAACAATGTTTTTCTTTGTTTTTTTAAAACTTCCAAATTTGTATATTAAAATAATAATACAAGTTTTGCAACATCCTGTACATTTAAAACTATGATAAAAGTAGATCTATTCACCTTTGCATCAATTTTTTAAAACTCCGTTATAAAACTTAAAAAAAACAATTTAAACTTGTTTCGTTTGTTACCTTCGTTTTTTTCAATCAGTTTTACTTGAGGGACATGCTGTAGATTCCGTTCGTTAATTTTACATTCTCAATGTAATTAAACGCAATTTGTTACTTGATATCTTTAACGCACCAAGAAATTATTGTAATTAATAATATTAGGAAAACAATAGGAAGCTTATATATTGTTATGTTTGGGCCTCTTATTTATTTTTTTTATTAATTACTTTCTCAATCATTACGATGCAAAGTCTTAATCGGCTTTGTAGATTTATATTTATTTATCTTTGAAAACACTATAATCTCAGGGGTATCGTAAATAACACATTCAGAAATAATTAAAATCATTATTTTTATTATGAAACAAATGTGGTAGTTAATTAGCACACCTTTACAATCCAAACAATAAATGTAATTTTTCGATGCTACCTCGTACGCAACTAAGGGTATCAACATTCCATTCTTAACGCATGGCAATTCCGTATGGAGGGCATGAAACGTTTCAACTTTCAATTTTTAAAATCGCGGCGTGATGAGTGCGTGTGTGTTTAGGTTATGTTTTAACTGACAATCTTAAAATTATTAACAACTTTACTATGCTACACAAGAAATCCTACAATTACTTAAAATTACAATTTTATCTAACCTTTTTCATAATTTTGTAAACAAACATTAATTGTGCTCTAATGTAAGTTCACCGAACTTTCACCTTCCGAACCTTGTCGGGTAAAATTAAATTTTGTTATCCCCACTGACGTGGACTCAATAACAACTAATTATTGACTTCCTTCCAAGCTTCTTTGCCCATGTTTATATAGCCTTTTCCATGGTCTTCTTTGATCCTTAACGTTTTACCTAAATTTTCTGCAATGGTTACACCCACTTCTTAAGGACGTATTTACACTTTTTTGTAAATTGTACAATTTCGATTGATAATTGCTTTCAAAATGACGCTAATTTTTTTGGGCTTTCCTCTGATATGCAACATCGTTATGGTTACTGTCTTTAATTTTTTAATTTGAATTTTTTTAATCTCATGGGGGGCAGCGCTTTATTTTAACTACAATCTAACTTCGGAAATTGTTTCCTTGAGTCATTATTTATTTCATACAATGTTATTTACCTTTACCTTTAATAATTATTTTTTATTTTGTAGGTCATTACATCATTACTAGTTTCCATTTCTTAGATTTCTACACACTGGGTTAGGGCTTCACCGATACTTCAGGTAACTATACTAACTACTATTACTATTTTACTTATTTATTTCTTTTAGGTTGCTAATGTACTACACGGGACTCTGATACCCAGTTATTTTATGGGAAATTCTGAGTGAGCTTACGACATTCTCTGAATATTCTGCTATTCGCAGTAATGGGATCATCATAATATATTATCGTCGTGTCACGCATTGTTACACCTGACTCATTCTTATATAAGCTTGAATAATTCCGAAAATCCTAATGAACTGTGATCACCATAATTCATAAGCTTATGAATTATGAATTTTTTTGGTGAAGTTTTTTGGTGTTTTCCCTTTTGTTACATTCGTTTATTGCTATAATAGAAGCCAACTTTCCCAAATTTTGTCGTTTAATTACATCGACCCAAAGTCGTTCTAGACCTGAACGCTAGTTAATTTCTTAGTTTAATCTAAGAAAAGGGTGGCGTCCAATTAATCATACTAAACCTCGGATAGACTTTGATTACCCTCTACTTAAAAGTAAGTAGGGGACAATTTTCTTTTTTAAGTATTTAACCCCTTACGACTGAGTCAAGGCGCCAAATTTTGTTTTGTAGCGTAACATGTTTTAGTATCTTTTTATAATAATAATAATAATAATAATAATAATAATAATAATAATAATAATAATAGATTTATTGGTTTGCGTTCTATTACAGAGTAGTATAAAAATGTGTGCGACAATCGTAGTATTTTTTTTACAAAATGTGTAAAATTAATTATGTTAATATTGCACAGTGTGATATTGCAATACCAAGAAAGTGACCAGCAGATAAGTTGCATAAGTAACCATCTGACAATTAAGATACCCAAAAATATAATTTTATCTATATAAAATCGGAAGAGACAAGATACTGTTACGTTGTAACTTTTATTTTATATTTAATGAATTATCTTTATTACATTTAACAAATCTAATGTACATATTTTGTAATGGAAAACTGTATATGTTTACTCCGTATATGTTTTCTGCAATTATTTATATCTATGGAATGCATAGAATTCAATTTTCTCTAGTTGTGTAACCGCACAAAAGTCTTTATTGTAAAGGAGTGCGTGTTTGTGAATCACGTACTCTATATTTATTTTGTATAGTAAACGTGATGCACTGGATTGTTATTAAAAAGCCCAAAAATTATGTTGGTAAGCTTATTCTGTAAATATTTTGCATATGTAATTGTGTTTATTTGCTTTAGGGCCTTTTTTTCTTTTACCTCAATCTTTCTCTTTTACCTTTTATCTTACTGTCATATTAAGTACATTCCGTATCGTCTATTGTGACTGAAGTAAAAACTGTTGCTGTATTTTCTTTCGAACGTATCTCTCATGAAAGATTTTGAGGATATAACCAAAGATTTTAATTAAGGAACCATTTATCGATTTATTTATCTACCGCTTACATCAACACGGCACAATCAGCTTATCTGCAAGGAAGTTCACGAACGACGCCACCTTGTATCATTTTATTTTTACGTTTAAATTTTAATAATGTAAGTACCTTATTTATCTTGGTTTTGGTTAAATAACGTGAATGCGTGTAACATTTATTTAACTATTTAAAAATTCAATTTATATTGCAGGTGTTCTTACCTGTAAAAGAAATGTATCAAATTCTTATTTAAAACTTATTCTTAAAATATTTTGTTCTACTATTCACGTACTTGCTCTCATTAAAAACTATTTACTATTTATTTAAAGTTGAACCATTTAACATTTTATTTTGTTATAAATTTTTGTTCTCTAATTACGTGTTTTTCAAAATTATCTATCTATCGTTGGCATTTTTACATTCTGGCTAAGAAATTCGATATGAAAGTCGACCAATTACTAGGTAAGAATTTGTCCCTACCTTAAAAGTGTACGAAGAGAACGTAACAATACCAGGACCAACGTGGGACAAGAAAAATTAACAGCTGAAATGAAGAAAATAAGATATCTAAAAATATTCTTGCTTCTATATAAATCGGTATATAAACAGCTATTTGGCACTACACTACATGTACTCTCCGTTTCTGTTGTAAAGTAAACATATATTATAAATTATGCCAACATTATTAAATTTGATAATATTAAAGATTCACAGAACATATTGTCAGATGTATGGTTAAGAATATATTTATATGAATATAAGGGCTTATGAGTAAAGTAACAGTTTCTTATACGATTATTGATGTGCGGTGTGAATTTCATATTTGTATCTAAACTAAGTAAAAGATTTCTTATGTTTTAACAAATGGTAACTTCATGGTATTGGGTTTTGCCAAACAGAATTATTAAGCATTTGCTAGGATTAATGTACAACTAGTATTTGTCCGAATATCTATATAGTTTATCAAGATCATAGTTTATTTTGTTATTATTTTGATTAAGATTATTTATGTTAAAGGTTTGAGTATCATCAGCGTAAGCATATGTTTTACAGTGTTTTAAAGATTTGAAAAGATTACATGAATATATATTATAAAATAATCGACCCAATATAAACCCCGTCGCACTCACGTAGGACAAAAGTGATGAGTTGCCATTAACACTAACTAACTGCTTCCTATCCGTGAAATAACTTAAAAAGGCTAAGAGCATTAACTACAAGGTCAATGTAATGTAAAATACTTAATAGTAATTTATTATTAATAGTATCAAAGGACTTAGATAAATCTACCAGCAACGGAGCGGCCAGATTTACACTGAGAGAAATCTAAAGATATCATCTGTGACATCTTGCTCAATTAACAATGATAAGGTGTTAATTGGGCACAGGAGTTAAATCAAATTTATTTTGTGTGTGGGATATGGGATTGCTTTATCCAGAGTAAATAAATGTTGTGTTGTTCCATGAAAACTCCGAATGGTAAAATAATGGTTAAGAAAAATAAGTAGAATTAGTTGTCTGTATTTTATTTATAGACTTATTACTATTGTTTCCAATAAAATAAGAATTGTTCAATTAAGGTAAAATGTATTTCTTTTAAATATTAAGATAGTTCTAGAGAATCTCATGAATATAATTCTAATATTTGTCTTTTGTAAATCTGTGTTAAGTATTTCTACGTACAGATTCATATTTAAGAAATTTAAGAAATTGTGAAATAAAAATTTACGTATGATTATTTAAAAATAATAATTCCACAGCATTTAAGAACTATTATATTTTTATTCAAAATTAGTGAAAAACAAATATGTTGAAGAAATATTCAGTAAATATTTATCTAAGCATTTGTAAAATATATAAAAAATATTTGATAAACTTTAAATACATATATTACTCTTTGGTATTTTTACCAAATCAGGCATAATAATAAAAGCAATTATGCTGGTATCACTCATAGTTCGTAGCCGAGGACTAGAAAATCTCTTGTGAGGACATGAATGCACCAAGCTTTAGTTAGTATATATTGCAATCCTAAACGTGGGTGTTTCTGTTTGTATGAAATAAATTGAATAAGATCAGTAAAAGTGCAGAAACAGGACGAACAAGTAAAAGTGCAGGAGCAGGACCAACTGGTAAGTAAGTACATTTTCGTTTTAAATTTGTATGTGATAGATAATTTGTCAAATTTGCATCATATGCTAGGCACCACTAAGTTATCGTTTTTTTATCACCCCATTACAGAAATCCTTTTATTTTCTTTGGTATATTGAGTACTGAATCGTTTTATTTTCATGTTTTTGGGATAGGAAGTATCACATTTGTTTCAGTAATAAAGAACTTTGACGACGTGAAAACGGACTTTTTTACTGGTCGTGATTGTGAATATAATTATTAACTTTTAAAATAAACTAAAGTTTATTCATTATTTCTCAATAAACGAGAATTTGATAGAGTTTAGAGACCATAAACAAAAGCATATTGCAGAGTTTAATTTCATGTAAAAACTTAATTAAACATATCAAAAATCTGTTTAATGAAATATCAAAACTATTATATATTTTTAAAAAATAAATAAAAATTTTAGTCAATTTTGCTGACATGGACATAGTGTTCTATACAAAATCATAAAATTTATATACATGTTTTGACTTTCCCAATATAATTTTATTATATATGTTATTTTAGATAACTAACACACAATATTTTTTACTGTCTCTTATAATAAGCTCAGAACATGCTGTCTAAAATCGTAGCTTACAAAAATATATTTGAATTATAGCTACCGACTAGAAAATAAAAAATCGGCTTCCATGTTTGTATCATCATCAAAAGCGCAAGTAGAAAAATGCAGTAGACGTAAACACAACAACACAACCAATAATAAGTATGCCGTTCTTAAAATATTTAATTATTTTATTTGTACTTTATTTGTACAATTTAATTTTTCTATTTTTTGCATCTGGAGACCAAATTTATGTTCAAATTAAAATACAGTTTTGAATATGATAAAAAAAAAACATCAGCATTAACAAGGACTCGACTCAGTCGTATTCATTTTAATATTTAGATAGTTTGTGTGGCCTTATAATTAAAAACATTTTACTTACAGTATTGATTTAATTGAAGAGGTAACCTGTATTACGATTATAATTATTTTGTATATTTTTGCTTTTATTGTAAATTGATCTAATGTTACTGTATTATTTACAAATATTTCATAAGAATAATAAAAACATTATGTTTCTAGTAATTTAAAAAATATTGTTAAAGAAGTTTTAAATATTTTTTGTAAAGCAATTACAATATTTGATGAATATTTGCTTCAAAATATTTACGTAAGATTTATTTTAAATATTTTGTATCACTATGTCCGAGATAAGGAGGGCCACTATGGGGGTCTTGGAAACGGTAAGAGATACAGATTAAATGAGACAAAAGTTGCGCAATCAAATGCCTAAAGAAAATGGCGTTTAGATATCCCCGAAATATGTTTTGATATCAGATTCTGAAAGCCCTTCTTATTTCAAATTCAATAATGTATAACACTTTATGGTTTGATTGCGTTTTAGTCTGTTTTTCGGTCTTCGTCAAGAAAATTTAACCAAATCTGTATCACTTCGTTTCCAAAACTCCCATAGTGGCCCTCCTTATCTAGGACACCGTATATGTTTACCTAAAATATTTAACAAATATTTTCCTAAGATTTACACTCCTTGGAACCTTTCAATAGTAACACTTCATTAAATTAAAAGAATAATCCAAAAAATATATTTTGTTTTTATAACAATAAAACTAAAATATTTGTGTCCAATCTAAACTATAATTCCATTTTACGTAAAATAAGTTTCTCTGCGACAACAAAGTCTGTTACTAAACGTTGGTAAATAAAGGTACATGTTATTTCTGTATTTCAAAACTAATAATTAAATAACGCATGGTACAGTTGAAAATATTAAACGGTAAAGTGTACAACTTAGTAAACAAAAAGATAAATTAAAAAACTAACGTAATTTTTTATTATCTATCTAATAAAATAAAAGTGCTAAAAAATAAAAAAAATTTAATTATTGTTTCTAAATTACCAAAAATACAGTTAGTCCTCCTATTTTGCTTTTACAATACAATATAATTAGAGACTTAATTAATCGCGGTAAAGTAAATAGTTATTAAATTAATCATAGAATAAAAAAGTATCGACATAGTAATTATATTGAAATACCAATTAAAAATGTTAATGAAACGATCATTTTTATTGTTGCGCCGTTTGAACTATAATTCACTCTTTTTACGAAAGTAAAAAATGCTTTTGACAGGTTAAAGTGACGTACATGAAAGAACTTCCAAATGAAGCCAATAAAATAAATATACATACAATATGTATACCACAAATGCATAACCATAATAATTAACTAAAGTGTAAATTGCAGATACGTAATAGTAAATAAATGCTGGATAATAACTTCATGGCTTAACACGCATAACTTTAGCATTTTACTTTCCGTGGGTATGGGGCAAATTTTGGAAAATGGTCTTCTAAGAACCCCGATAGGTGCGAATTGTAGCTACTCTGCTGATGCCATCGCTACCTGGATAAAGCGTTTGAACACGACCTTCCAACGTCTTCAAAAGTCTTGACTAATTTTTGCACTATTTTGTTGATGGATATCTGTGCGACAGGTACAGCAGTCAAGTCAGGGTTAGGTATAGATGTTAACATTCGCCCAATAAGAAAATGAGAGGGTCTCAAGGTTTCCAAATTGTTAGAATCTGAAGGAAAGGAACGAGAGGACTCGAATTTATAACTGCCTCAATCTGCGTAAGTAAAGAATACATTTCTTAAAAATGTTAACAAGGCGTTTCCGGTAACGCGTTTTAAGTGTTGCTTTACTGATTTTATGTTGCTATCCCATATGTCACCAAAATTTGGAGCAGCTGGTGGTATGAATTTTCAAGTTAACTGATATCTTGCAGCTAATTTAGAAAAACTTCTACATTCACATTTTATAAATGCTTGCAATTTACCCAATTCTGCGTCAATTCTGTCTCAATATATACAACTCGGTTTACCCCTACGGGCACAAAATCTCTTAAGAGTTAGAATAAAGGCCTGAGTGGTCATATCATTCACTAGTTCTAAATAAACGGTTTTAGTAGAAAAGCATATACAGCCCTTAGTTTCGGTACAACCCCTCCTTCTCCGGGACCTTAAAAGTAAACGACAGACGTAATCCATACCACAAATAGTAAAAGGAGATGAAGGAACAACTCCATCGCGGGGACCATTACCTATTAATGGCTGTAAAAGATGAGGACTAACCTTGAAACATTTTAAACAACCGTGTACCACCCTGCGAACTAGGTCTCTACTCTTCATAATTCAAAATTGTTGTCTTAAACTGGTAAGCAGTAACTGAGGACCAGCGTGAAGTAAACGTTTATGTTCTAGCTCCACAATGAGTTTAGTAAACTTATTCTATTCTGAAAGTAGCAAAGGATGACAAATTTTAATTTAGTAAACGATCTCCAACCCAGAGTAATTCATATTTATCTAAAAAAGATGCAAACGTATTATAGTTGAATTTAAATGTACACTTCCTTTCAGTAGGCTAATTTGAATTTGTAACATTATTGCCTCATGAATCTCCTTGAAAGAAAGAGATCCCACTATTCTATTATTTGCGGAAGCAGCCCGGCAATTGTGTTTAAATAATAATAATAAATCTCAAACAATTAGCTAGTATCCTTTCGAGTTTGTTTAAATCAGAGAATTTCTAAAATAAAAAGAACACTAAAAGGTAGCCTTTACGTGTGTAGTATTTATACTTCATGTAAAGTCTTAGAATTTGATTGATTAACAGGCCAATGCGTTTATGGCTTTATGAGCCACACATGGTTTTTCGGCCAAAATGAATTGGTCAAAATTTCCAAAACGTGTACACCTCTGGATAGTAAGTCAGCTGGATTTGTTTCAGTAACCTACAGTTAAAAACTTCTGTAAGATTTTGAATTTGTCACACTCTATTGGCAACAAATGTTTTTAATACACGCGTTCCCGTTTTTAACTAACTTAAAACTATTGTAGAATCGGGCCACAAAAGCATTTCTCACGAACAACAGTGTGTTGACATAGTAAAACAAACTCATCAAAGAAAGGCGACCAATTCATTCCTAATGGTTTTGTGTGATCATGTTCACCGAGATTTATAAGGGTGAGATGAATATCAGACAAGAAATTTGACTTCATTTGATACCCATTTTCGGATGCATGCTGTTTTGAAGACTCCCAAAAAGTTTTGCAAGATAAACAGCATTTTCAATTGTTTCTGCGCCGGTAAACAGATCATTGACGTAAAAATCGTTAAGGATTACTTTAGAAATACCAGAATGTAAACCTTTGCAACTTAAACCAACTTCAATAAGACAGCCAATAGCCAAAAAAGTAGTTGAAGCTGTTCCATATGTAACAGTTTAGAGTTTATAACTTTTGAGAGTTCTGTACGGTCCTTTCTTCACAAAAAGCGCTGTAAAAACCGTGGGTTTGGATAAACTAACATTGTATATTTTCTCTATGTCAGCAGAGAGTGCGTACGGATATCTACGGAAATGGAGAAGTATCGAAAATAAGTCTCTTTGAATAGTAGGTCTTACCACCTGAATATTGTTTATTGATACACCACTGGTTGTTTTGCCGTCCTATCAAAAACTACCCGAAGTTTTGTGGATACACTATTATGGTAGAAAGAATTCTGTGTTATTGGTAGGTGTGGAAGGTACCACATGCCCTTAACAAATATATTCTTCAATGAAGTGCCACTGTCACGCATTGTTGAATTGGAAAGCAGCTTTTGCTCTAAATTGTAGAACCGTTTTTTACATATTCTTTTGAATTTCCTAAACTTTGAATAAAACCTTTCAAAGGGATGGTGGCAATCAATCTGCCTTCCTTGTCACTGGTGTAGGTTTGTAAAGAAACATATTCTTTTTGACAATTTTAAATCATCTGCAAAAAAAATTCTATATCTAGAAATACCTTACTTGCGTCATTTATAAATAGTACAAATAAGAGTGGACCCAAGTGAGAATCTTGTAGCACACCTGACTTTATACTAATCATATCAGAAAAAGAATTGTTTATTTTAACTTGGAATCTTCTGCCGCAAAAAAAACTGTTTAACCTTTTAAGTAATTGACCTGTAAAACCTAAAATTTGTAACTTGTTTATTAGCAACTCTATATTAACTGTATCAAATACTTTTCTTATGTCTGTATAAATGACACCTACTTGTTTTTGTTCTGAAAATGCAGATATATGTAATTTTCAAATGTGAGAAGATTAGTGAGCAGTAAAACCGTGCTGTTTATCAATTATTAGACATCTGTTACTTAAGGAAGCAGTTACATCATACACAAGGTTCTCAAATAGTTTAGGGATGGCAGATTGGTGACTACTAGGTCGGTAATTTTTTACCATTGATGGATAACCGGGATTTATGTAATGGATAAACGATTGAAAGTTTCCATATGTCTGGAAACACTTCTTCAATTAATGATTTATTAAAAATATAGTGTAATAGCATACTTATAGTAATTAATTTTTTCAGTACAATTGCAGGAATATCATCTGGTCCAGCTTTGCAAGAAGGTTTTAAGGAAGATAATTTTTTTTCAACGTTTAGTAGAGAAAGGTTAATACAAAATAAGTGAAAACTATGACATTTTTCTTCAATTGATCTCGCTTTTACTGAATTGTAATTATAAACAGCAGAAAAAAAACAGCAAAAAGATTTGCAGAGCTTTGATCAGATGTACTTTCAATATTTAGTATTGAACAGAACGCGGCACGAGCATAGATGATTTAAGGTTATTCGTGTACGTCCAAAAAACTGTAGAATCTAGAAAAATTTGATTTTCAATAGTCTTAATATAATTAGTATAGCATATTGCTCTTAATTTACTACACTCAGATCTTAGCAAACTAAACTTCTTGTAGTCACATAAATTATTTGTTTCCTTTTATCTTTTATGAGTAAATTTTTTCTTTGAGTTAAAAATTTTTAATTCTGTTGTAAACCATTTTGAGTAGGTGTTATTACTAATTATAATTTTAGAGATAAACAAGTGAATTAAATGGTTTAGCTTCTGTAAAACAAATTAACACACTCGTCTACAGTTTTAACTTGAAATAAGGTTACCCAATTAAACTGGGATAACTGTTCATTTATTTCTTCAAAATTGGCTGCTTTATTATTATAATTTTTACTGGTATTGCATATGTAGAGAAATAATTAGACTTGAGTTGATTTGAAGTGGAGGATGATGCGGATTAATAGGAATGAGAAAATTGTCAGGTTATCTAGGTTATTTGAACTCATGTTAGTAAATATAAGATCAAATTAAGCTGTTCTAATTTGTGATAATTTTTAAATTCAATAATTGATTGATATATTTCAAGAGAACAGTTTTCATTTGTTTCGGATACATTTTGATACCAATCAATATACGGATGGAATATATACACAACCTAATAAAACTTTGTAAGAACCAATAGTTAAAATTACAAATACATGTTCTATTTTGTTGTCTAATAATGGTACTTGATGACTGGAAAATAGTTTAGTTACAGCTAAGAGGCCTCTACCACCCTTATTTTTGCAACTTGACGTAGAAGATCTATCACATCTATAAATGACGTAGTTAGTAAAAGATAATTTATTTCAGATAGCCAAGTTTCTGTTAATGCATATATATCAAAAATATCAGAGGTAGGAGATGTACAAAAAATTTATTTTTGTCTTCAGCCCTCTAACATTTTAATAGTACGACGTGATGATTATTCTCTTTTCTCGTTTTTTGCAAAAGATTTTACAATCCGTGGGATTCCGTTCCTAAACTTTATAGTTAGATTGCTATCATCTTTCAATTTTTCTACTTTCGTAAGCTTTGCAAATATTTTCCCTGTGTTGGCGTCTGATCATACCCAATTCAATAGGAAGAAACTTTGGATTTGTTTGAAAATATTTTGCAAGCATCGGTGGCACTTCTTAAAATTACTTTAATAGGTCTTACTTTACTAATTGAAGCTCTTCCTAATCTAATGATTTTATGTTACCACAATCAACAATATTTGAAGCTTGTTTCACAATATCTAAAACGGTAGCTTTGTCATTTTCTACACTGTTATTGAAGACCAATGGATTTGATTCTGGTACATTATAAATAATAATATTATTTTCTTTTTTTTTCTCTTCATATTCAGAAATAAATTTTTCTAACGATGGTACCGATGCACTTAGCGATTTTGAGGAAGAATCGTTTTTACATACTCCACTAACTACATAACCTAGATATGTGCTAATCAGATAAGGCTTTTTAGCACTTAAAGTGGAACTAAAGGGAACTAATTAAATCCCTGAAAGAACTGGCACCAAGCAATATGTCAATTTTGACTAGTATATTGAATTTGAATCCACTAAGCAAATTGATAGGGAAATGCTCCAATCATCAACTTTAATTATTTCATTAGGTATGTTTAAAGCAATTTGTAAAGACGCATAAAGTAATTGATAATTCTTGAACTATGAAATGCTAGGTGTAGGTTCTGAATTATCCCGTTGAACATGTAAAAGAGTATGGTGTCAACCTCTACATGTTTGACAATTGAATCTGGAACGACAAATTGTCGTGAAGTGGCCCCTGTAAAGGCAATTAAAACTTTGATTTTACTTTTTCAATCCGTTCGTCGCTCCTTGTAAAACTTTCGCAAAAATTTAGGTGGTGTTCATTGCCACATAAACTGCATTATGGCGTAACGGTCACCAGTGCCCTAACTTTTTCTACCCGCTTTGGTTGCTCTACGTGCTTTGAATTCTTTCGCTCGGGAGCTTCCATTATAGCCCCTTTTTTTTAATGTATTGCATTATTGAATCAAATTTAGTAAAAGTATTTGATTCTCCCCATTTTCAAATTCGCGAATGATTACTGGTTCCAACTTACGAATGATCACGTAGATGAGCATAGCTTCCGAAAACTACTGTTTTTTAATTAAGGATTCTAGTGTTCGCAGATTTGTTTCGATACAATCAATTAAGTTTCGCACTTTACCAGCCGATTCCTTATATATTGATTCCAAGCTAAACACGGCTTCAATATGGTCATAAATTGTTTTATCATTATTGAATCTATCCTGAAGCAAATTCCAAGCAGCAATATAACCTTCAGATTTATGACTCAGATTTTTTGTTATGTTAGCGTTAAGGCTGCTCGTATATAATGGAATTTGTGAAATTCTGAAAGGTCCTTTTGAAATGAAGCCATTCTTCTGGCTTTCCCGAAAAATTAGGCAACTAAATTGCAAGAAGGTTTACAAATCCCTTTGACGAAGTATTAAAATCGCTTTGATTGGGTTCAGAAATGGAAGAATTGGATTGTAAAACACTTTCAGCTATTGCTGGTAAAGTATAATAATGCTTTTCGGAATTTTCCATTTCCTCACGCTCGGCTGTGTGCGATTCATGAAAAGCAGTGTTTTTAATTTTAGATTAGACTTTGTAATAACAATTTAACGAGAGCAGTCTTTGACCTAATTGAACAATATTAACCCCGATGGTCTTATTATCCGCTTGAAGACGTTGAATTTTTAGTAAATACTCCTCAAAACGCGTTAGTCTAGCATTTATTACGGATATTCTTCATAATTAAATTAAGCGGATACATTTGAAACAATCAAACACAATTATCAAAGAGTATGATACAAAAATAAAATGCAATGGAAGTAACTCTCTGAATGCGCTTACTCAGAATATTTTATTCTACGTTTTGAAACGCGTACAATAGCTTAATATTTTGCTTATCGATACAGTGATAGCACCCTGATTGAACTGCATGCAACTAAGAAATTATTAACAAATGCAATGAAAATGAACTCATACGTAACGCGTAGTAAACGATTGAACCGAGTTTTGTATAGGACGTTTAACAAAGGAATTACTCACCCTTACAAGCGTTGACTGTAAATAATGGTGCGTCAATGAACTCTTGATATTTATTTTTATCCGGCTCGAAGGACCAATCGTTTCGGTGATCCATAATTTTTCCATAATTGTCACTTTTATTTGCTGGTGAAACTAATAATAATTCACTCTAGAACTTATTTATTTTACTTCAGCGGACTGTACTACATTTTTTAAAGTTTTAAGTACAAAGAATGAAAATGGTTCATGCACCATCACCTTACACTTAGGTTAGCGTACGCAGCTACGACTTAAGTATATTATCTTAAAACCAAAAAATTCTAAATTTTACGGCCGTACAATGCAATTACTATATTTGAATTAGTAGGCAATAATAGTAACTGATATAAAACAGAATAAATATAAAATTAACAATTTAAAATTGTTTTAAATAGTAATATGTGCCATTAACTCTAATTGCATACTTATATATAAACGTGTGAAATTCATAGTGTACCTAGTTCAATTTTATTTGCGTACAATGGCATATTTTTTCATCGACATAAAATACGAATATCAGGACCGTAAGCAATTTAAAGAGATTCGGGTTATGTTACTGTTACAATATTAATTTTATTTTCTACTTTTCTTAATTACCTACGAAAATAGAAAAATTATAACGAGGAAAACAATTAATTGTGATGACGTTACGCCTTTATATTTATCCGTATTAAACGGATGTGCAGAATGAATAGAAAAACTTGAACAAAAGCCAAATTGAATTGAACGCCGGAAATAATAATTTGATTTACTATAATTAAGTATAGTTTTCTTTTACTAAAGCATTTTACAGAAGCTCGATTTTATATTTGACGTAAGATATATGAACGTACTTTACAACTGAAAAGTAAAATTGACACGGAATCGGAAGTTTTTATTCAACTCCGTTTGAAATATGCTTGTAACATTGTTTTAAAGTTACAATAAGAATGCCAAACAAAGTTGTGATTACTGTAAACCAATATAAATGCACGACAAAGACAAAGAACATACTAAAATAATAAATATTGAATAGAAAATAGTTTCACAGAAGCAAAACAAAATGTGTTGATTTCCTTGTTTGTAAATACCATTAACAAAACGGATCGTTAAAAAAATTTATATCTTATAACTTTTACCAGTTTTACTAAGAAAATCACCGTTGACGTTAACTTTGAAAACAAAACTGCTGAATGGAAAAAGGGGAAATGCTTTAGATGTGAAAGTAATTTTCAACATCTTGCTGCAGATGAGTGTTTTTTAATAAGCGATTCCGGGATCATCCAAACAAAAGACTCTCTTAATTTTGGTATAAATTGTGCTTAATTTTAAAAATTAGATGTCTCCACTCTTTTACATTATTTACGAGTTATTTCGTAAATTTTAGTTTTTTTACAACATTTCAAAATTTATTATTGTTAAATAATAATATAGGTTTTATATATTGCATTGAATAAACTGCCGTTATATAGAACAAAGCCCCACGTTTGCAGTGCCAAAAATATATGAGATGATTAATCTTGACAAAATTATGAAAAATGAACTTCGTTGGTTGCAACACAAATAAATGAAATGAGTAAATGCTGTATAAGTAATTGTAGATTTAATTTTTAATTATAAAATAAACTTTATACTCTTTTGTTACACGAACTTAGTGTGACTCGAAGTTGAATGCATGTATGCGATACAATTGATTTAAGAAACCTATTAAAGTATTTATGAGGAGAAAATTGAAATTGAATAAATTTTGATATATTGGATGACTAGCATCTACTATCCATAAATTTGCAAAATAACAATGACAATTAACTTTTTGTTCTAATTGTTTTAGAGCTTTATCTTTCATGTACGAAACTAAATAAAGAATACACAAATATTATGAAAAAATAGCAACTCATTTCTAATAACATTCAACTTATATTTTATTAATACTAAGTCTGAATCTGGAAGACAGTACCCCCTCTTAATCCTCTCGGATGAGGAGAAACGACTGCTGACCAAAGAAGGCATATGTCTTCCTACACATTACCCGCTAACAAAACACGAGGAACGCGAATTAAAACGTATTCGCAGAAAAATTCGCAATAAAATATCAGCTCAAGATTCGAGAAAACGTAAAAAGAGTATGTGGATGGATTAGAAGAGCGAATTAAGCAGACCAACCATAACTTTGCGAAGTGGTACCAAGTAAATGTTTACTACGTGCCGAGTAACAATTTTAACGGACCACAATAAAATTTATGCAAAATTGAAACAAATTTGTCACTGACCGTTTTGTTGTATCGTGAAGTTCGTGTTTAATTTTTGGGGTAAGTATTGATACCACACTTAATTATTTTCACAAAGTTTCACTTTTCAGCTTTAATTATTGTTTTTGCTGTAGAATTTTCCTTTTCTAACGATAATTGATAATAACGCGATTTTTTGTGCACACGTTTACATTTTTGTGTCATTTTAATTTATTTACCGTTTACATCATTTTAAATTTTAACGTGAACTGTGACGACGTCGATTTTTGCCAAAATTTGAAAACAAAACGATCGAGATAAGCTCCAAAAGTTAATTTTCAGTGTTAATAAAAATATTATCATCAAACTAAAGCTTGTAAAATTCTAAGCAAGAAATATTTATATGTCTACGGTCTTTCGCTGTAGGGTTTAGGAATTATTTTTAATTAATGTGATTTGTGATTTTGGTCAATTACTCAAATTTTTCGGACTTTTTATGCTTTGTTTATGATTCAGACACTTTAAAAATGTCTATAAATTGTTATTGAGTTTTTCATTTCAAGGCAAACATTAAAGGTTTTTTAACGCAACGGAACCTTCACGATACAGGTCGCGTAGGTAAGATTTTAATAATAAACTTAAAACTAGATAAGAATGAACAATATTTGTTTCAGGAAGACAAAAAGTATTAAAACAGTCATCAAAGAATTAACAAGAACTAAATTTAAAAAAATAATTACTAATAATTAAAAACTAAATTGTGTGGGAAACTGCTATCAATTGGAGTGTGCGTAGCCATTTATCGCAACATTGACAGAATGGGTTGAAAATATTTTGTTGATTTTAAAGTTCCAATGAGATATGCATACTTTGTTTATCACAGACATAAACGATCATTTATTAAAAACTATTATTTTTTTAGCTGAGAAATCTATACAAGCTGTCATATTTTCATTAAATTCTTATAGAAAGTACATTTCTTATCACATACAGAAAACGTGTTAAGTCAAATAGTTAAAACTGCGTTTTGATATCAACTACCGTCTTTGCTATACAGGGCAATTTTAATTATGAGTCATAAATCCGTTATCTAAAGATTATATTTAAATTTGTACAATCACTGTTTAAAGCCAGATTCTTAAAAATATGAATGCTTATGAAAGTATGACGTTTTCTTATAATAAAACAATCATTTATTGTACTTTTATCTTACTTTATTTAAATAACTCAACTTTACTTTTTTTAGAAGATCTATAAACTCTAACCATATAAGAATATAACACTGTTCACTTCTTGTCCTGTAGTATTTTAAAAGAATTTGTTCGTTTGAAACAACTCTGATAATACCCATCAATTTGTAAGAAAAGTGTTAATTTTGTATAATGCGTATATCACGTGACAGGTCCTTTACAAATTATAGGTAGTCTAAGAAACAGTAGGAGAAATACGAACAAAATGGAATATGGTTTGGTTTGTGGGCATATTATTTATTATTATTGGGAAAAACATCATTGCAATATACGCAGGACAGTCTTTCATCATTTTGAACGTAAGTGAGCAAATTTTCTTCTTGTAATAATTCATTTATAGCTTAACGTCCGCTTTTCTCCAGGGGAGACTTGCGCTCATGTTTAGATTTGTGTTCTATTATATTAGGACCAGATATTAAAATTAATAAGATTTGTTAAGTCATTGGTTTACGTTTTCCTTGTCTACTAATAAAATGTTCTTTAGGAACTGGAGATATCTCTTCGACAGAGACAGCAAGACTAGAGGACAATGGATATTCTTTTAGTAGAAATGGCTGAATGATTTTGAATTGGATGTGCTAATAAAAGTTGTTCTTATTGATTGAAGATGTTTTTCTGATTGTAGTCTCCGCAGGTTTATACATATAATCGGAAAATATTTTAGGATTTTGTTGCCAAATACCAGCAATTTTAAATCCACGACAACCATTTTGCATAGTAGCTGCCTTGCCGGACGGTTCTTTAAAAATAGCTGAGTAACAACACGTCCAAAGTATGATTTTTTAGCCATTTTGGTATTGTTTAATTAAAGAAGATATTTAAGAATGCCAAAAGAAAACATCGAGGAATGCAATGCGGAGTCGAACAAATAATAATAATACTTTTGTTTGGTATTCTAAAGTCATCAATAGATAATTAGATAATTTAATAAAACTTTGAAAATGCTAATCATTTCAAATATATGTCTGCTGTCATCCACCCTGATTGTTGTTACGTCCCAGTACCAGTAGGAGCTTGCACTGGTTATTACGTCCACTTGTTTCCCTCCAGAAGTAGCCAATATTTTTGGGGTTTTTGTACAGCAGATAAACCTGATAAGGCTTTTAAGTGTACAGACTCCATCAAATTTCCATAAAGATTAATAAATTTTGAACTTGAGGCCTGTTGAAGTCTTGAACACGAGCTGCTGACGTAATCTTCTGGGTTGCGTACATAAGTATCTTTATTCCTTTTATAAACCCTTCCAACTATTCATTTACAGCTTTTTGTCTTAAAAGATAATTCTTGAACTTATGTTTGTTTCAATCAAAACAACTGAAATTTGAATAAATCCACAAATTGAACTATTTTCACATCAGGTGGAAAAGTAGCTTTCGGACATCCTAGACCCTTCGAACTGGACTTCAAAGATTGGTATTCACCCGAGCATGACGTCCATACGTTGCTTGTGGAATCCCAAATGCTTTCGATGACAATAACCAACCAATTTCGTTTATAATTACGCGGTATGTTGGTAACTCCATAAAGAAAATTAAGAGCTAAAGAAATGTTATATATATGGTATCCAGACTGGATTCTGAATATGCAATTTATAAAAATTTTTTTTTGGTTAGATTTAAATAAACCCATTAAGTCTATATTTAGATATTATACTGCCTGTGCATTTGCGGTTGCTAAAGGCGGGCTAATTTTTATTTTATCGATGCACTAGTACGCTACTTATATGTTAATGGTTGATTACTAGAGCAAAAGCTCTAGAAGTTATGAAAATTTTCAGCAACAAAATTTTGGCATTTTATAACCAAATTTCCGAAGAAAGTTGTATGTTTCTTGATCTCGATGCCAGTTCTTATAGAAAACTGAGAGCTAAATTTATTTGTGTAGTAATCATCCCAATATGGTCCATAAAGAGTTCAGTTGCCGTTAATATAAGCTTTGCTATTCTAAAGCCAGTACGCTTATCGGATAGCTCTTTTACAGCTTGTTCTACATCTTATGTGGTTTCCTCTGTATTCCCTATTCATTTCTAGAACCACCAAGTTCATCATCAAATAGGATTGTACTATCTAAATAATCTACGTTAAAATTGGCAAGATCCTCATTGGCGCTCACCCTTACTTAACCCAATTTTTAACATTTCTATATCCGTTAACAGCCTCTTATCTTTCTAGTCAGTCAATCATTAATCACATCAATAAGTGATTTTATATACAACAACAATTTTTCCTTTTTTTATTTTAAGTAAGTTTATCTAAAAAAAATTTTCAATCACAATTTAGTCACCGCCATATACTATAAAATTTTTAAATTCCTATAAATACATTTTGCATGTTTTATAAAAAGGCCTAAGTATACTTAGTAAATTTATAAAAAATAAATAGTTTGATTTAAAGAATGTACGCTATTCCAAAAAATTCGGTTTCGTATGAGACTATTGAATATTAAAAATCTCGTTTCACTCGATACGCGTAAGATTCTCGAGCCTTCAATATAACAAATATTATGTAATAGATACTTACAATACATATTTAAAAAAAATATTTGAACTTAAACATTAAGATAAAAAAATTCATTAAGTTCTGAAAACATTTTCGGTCAATATTTTATATCTACATATATGCAGAAACAGATCAAAATTAAAACCAGTTGAAAAACAAATTTTGTTTCTTGATAAGAATTTGTTGTTTATTTTATAGCAATGTCAATTTAATTTTTGTAGTGAGTTTATAAATGAAAATTTTAATTAATTATGAAGCGATATTTTTGGTTTTTTATTAAATTTAACTAAAATTGTATGTTTAGTTTTTATTTCATTAAATTTATTTATTACTATTTGTTTTTTAAGATAGCGTTCTACTTTAATTCTGATTTATTCATTATTGCAGAAAGTCAATAATGTGATTTTTTTCAGAATATTAATTAATTAATTAATAAAATTTGATAAAAAATATATTAAAATTACAAGATTTGCATTATTACCCAAACGTTGGAAAGTTTTTTATGTTAATTAAGTTATACTGTATGTTCTTACTTATCTTTTATTATGACTTATATACACTTAATGATTATTACTATACAGGGTGGTCCGTAATGAATGCGATAAAAAGTAACTGTGGTTTCTACACGCAAAAATAATATGATTTAGCTAAACTTGTTCAAATAAAATGTTGTTCGTTTTCGATATATAGGGTGTCGAAGTTTATTTTTCGTATTTTATTTTATTCGATAATTTTAAAGTTAATGTTCGAATTGGCCTAAAATTTGGATAATGGGGTTTTTGATAGAGCAAAATCGTAATTTAGACTTACTTTTATGCTGGCTTACAGGAGGCGCTACAATCGGGACATTTCTGAGCTATTTTCCATCAGAACTTTTTCGCAAGATGGTTTATCGCGATTTGGATGGCAAATATCGATTGATCGATTAGTCGATTCTAAGTAGAAAAGGTATACTTCTTTGACACCAATATTCTTAACCAATTTTAAAATATTCGCACTAATTATGCAATTCAAAGGGATAAATTAGTCAAAATTATTTATTTTGAAATCCTGGTTTTAATTATTTAGTTAAACTATTTTAAATACTGTTCAAAATGCCCGCCATTTTGCTTAATGCATTTTGAATTGCCTTATTTAGATATCGTCTTACTCTAAATACAATATTATCCATGTTTTTATTGCGTTAACTCCATCGCAAATTTTTGAATTAGTTCATCGCGCGCTGCACTTTCTTCTTTATAGACCAGCAAGGAGCTGCCCCAAAATTAAAATCCAGGGATTGAGATCTGGACTACGATGTCACCATGCAAATTCACTGCCGCGGCCTATCCATCTATTAGGAAACTGTTGGTTTCAGAAATTTCGAACTTCTATGGGATAATGAGCTAGTGCGCCATCGTGCAAGTACCACATATTTTGTCTGAGAAGTAGAGGAACACCTTCTAGCATTCTGGGCAAAGCATTTTCCAAAAACTCCAAATATTCGTGGCCATTGAGGCGTGCAGGTAATTCATATGGCCCAATTATAATATTGCCGACAATCCCACACCAAATATTGACGGAAAATTCATGCTGAAAATGTCTTTCTCTAATTGCATATGGATTCTCTTGTTCCCATGAATAATTGTTTCTTTAATTAAAAACACCGCGTCTTGTAAAGCAGGTCTTATCCATAAACAATATCTTTTCAAGAAAGTCAGGATCCAAGTCTTGTTTTTGATTCATAAAATGACAGAAATTCAATTTGGCTGGTAAGTCAGTAGGCAACAAATTCTGAAACCGAGATGAATGACACGGATAAAAGTTTTCATTAAGAATAACTTTTAGTATAGTAGTTTTACTGACTCTTGTTGCAATATGTAGGCGTCGAACTTATTTGGGGATTTTCTGCTACTGTTACTAAGATGTCTTCTTCCTGTTCAACAGTTATTTGCTTCGGTTGACCTATCATACGTTTAGGACAAAATTGTCCTGTTTCTTCCAATCTTTGAAAAATGCGTTGAAATATGGCATAATAAGGTTGTCGCCGGTCGGGGTATAATTCCAGATATTTTCTTGACGCAACACGGGAGACATAATTGCATTGGACATAAGTGCAAAGCATATTTCGTATTTCTTAATTCGAGAAGTCATAATGTCTAGGCATATTTAAAGACACTCTAGCAACTTTAAATCGAGATAAGAATATTCCTAATACAGTTTTCACGCGATTAGTTCACGGAAATATTTGACATTTTATACATTTGATTGCAGCCTACTAGACCCCTGAACCGGACATTTGAAAGATTGGTTCCTAAGCATTGCATAATTAAAGTGCAAATATCTCGAAATTGGTTAGGAATATCGGTATCAAAAGTATACCTTTTCTACTTCGAATCAACTGATCTATTGATATTTGCCATACGAATTGCGATATAAAATCGTGCAAAAGGTTCTGGTAGAAAATAGCTCAAGAAATGTCCAGCATAAAAAGTAAGTCTAAATTCCGTTTTTGCTCTATCAAAAACTCCATTATTCAAATGTTTAGCCAATTTCAACATTAACTTTAGAAATTATCAAATAAAGATAAAATACAAAAAATAAACTTTGACGTATATCGAAAACGAGCAACATTTTATTTAAACAAGTTTTGCCAAATTGCATTATTTTCGCATGTAGAATCCACAGCTACTTTTTGTCTCATTCTATTACTGACCACCCTGTATGTTATATAAATTATATAAATACATTTAATGTTTATAACTCGGTGTCAAAACAAAATATTCTGATATTTATCTTATGCAACACGTAGACATTTTCCGTCTGCGCAGGCACAAATTAATGACAGGAAAGTGATTTTTGTTAGCCTGCTTTAGTGACCTAATGTGCCGTAGAAAGCGTTGACTTCCATGTATCTAATTGTTTTTATCTAAGTTCCAAAAACTATTTTAGTAAGCGCATTTCCATTTGTTAATTCATGATTTTATTTTAATTTAAAGTATTTGTCTTTTGCCTTAGACTTCGTTTGTCTTTACGAATATTTCTCCAACATTTGTATCTATCTGCTATCTCATTTCAAGTTTATGTAAACCAAAGATGGTTTAAGAATCCACCAAGAAATCCTTTTTCTACTGGTTTTAACTTCCTGGACTTTGAGGTACCACTTGTGATTTTGATAGCACGCAACACCAAAAGAAATCAAATATAATCAATTTAAAGTGGTTAATTTAAGCAACTTTGTTTACCGACAGATATGTAAAAGCTCTTACATAAGTCGATTCTTCCATAATTATAGCCAACAAAAGTGTTGACAGAAATAAACATCTCAAACCGCCCACTTTTGTTGGCTATAATTTTCGAAGGATTGATTTATGTAACTGCTTTTACATATCTGTCGAGAAAGTGTCGCAAAACTTATTGTTCGAATATGATGTGCCCTCCAGTAGGGAATATAGGTTGACTGCACGCATTTTTACAATAGTGAACTTACACTTAGGGTTTATTTTCCTTACAAATTATTTAATAATGGTACTTTATCAAATTTTCCCTAATTTAAAACTAGAAATTCCCCACAACTTTCTGCGTTAACGATATACTTCGAAACAAGAAGAAGAAAGAACCGTTTACTTATTGGCTGCGAACAAATATATTTTAGACTAGCCAACTTATAGAGACTCAAAACCCTAATTTCGCAGGTTTGTCGCTGGAGTGCCTCGAATGTAACTTAAATTGCCCAACTACAGGCGGATTTTGCTAGTAATCTGCCAAACAAAGTTAAAGGAAATCCAACTTCAGGTGGATTAAAAAACTGTCACAAGTTTATTATGTATTATTTGAATTAATACATATTTTACAATTTTATTATTATTATTAGACTAAACACATTCGTATTTAGGGTCTTAATTAAGCAGTTGGCTTATTTTAATCAGGTAAAGATTCAATTTATTTTGTATAGATGGGTTTTACTTTTTCTTGTCTTAACAATTCGCCCTGTTAATTAATAGTGAAATGTTTTGTAAAGGTTTGCTTTGGGTAATTTGTTTGAAGAGTTATATTCGTACTTTTTACTAATTGAAAATTTCCGAGAGCTATTTCTATTACATTAAAATTCAAAATATTAATTAGAATTGTTCTCTTGTCAGGTTCGGTTTCTATATTCAGTGTGTAAGAAGTCGATATCGTGCAAAGTTGACTTATTTTGTCTGTGTTCAAGTAGATGGTGAAATAATTGCTTTCATTATGTAAGAAATATATTTCTATACGAATTTGCTTTCAATATATTTAGAACAGATTTTAAGTTTCTACATTAGATATGGAAATTCTTCGTCAAACACTTTAAAATTATTACATTTGTGTGAATTTTGTTTTCGTCCTACTAATTTTTGATATTATCTTGAAATCATTTTACTACACTTATTTTCTCATTTTCCAAAATTTCATAAATAATGCAATGTTTCCCCCATATTGTAAGTAAAAGTATCAAATCTTAGATACCGCCTGTGTTAATAGTTTACTTTTCAATTTCTACTTTTTCGTAATTAGAAAAACAATTATAAGTTGGTAGCTATATCTAGTACCACCTTGTGCTATCGTAATACGTCCGAATAGTAAGTCTAATATATAAAAATGAAAGTGTGTGTGTTTGTTTGTTTGTCCTCGAACTCCTTAAACCGTTAGTCCGATTGAAATGAAATTTTACACACTTCTTCAGGTCGATCCAGAATAGGTCACGAACGTTTGATTTTCGTGATTGCCCTCGCGGTTTCAGCGGAAATCGCGAAAAACCGCGAAATTTAGCTGTTTTTCGTCGCACAGTCGGTGTGCATGTTTCTGAGGAGGTCGAAATGTACTGCTAACAATTCTTTATTTGTCGTAGCAAAGCGCGGCGGGACAGCTAGTCAAATATATAAAAATGAACTTATATACACATTGTCTCTTATTAACGAGTCGACGTTTCGACCGACGAAGGTCGGTCTTTATTAAGACATCTAAGGGATTGGTGATGACAATAAACACTCCCCAAACAGAACAACCTCTTTGGTCCAGGCATCAAAGAATAAAAATAATTAACAATTATCTTCGTTAAAATTAAAATTGGTAATAACTTAGAAGGACGAATACTTAACATGAACGTATAAACATGTTTATACGTTCATGTTAAGTATTCATTAGTTTCATAGGTAAGGAGTGCAAAATGAAATTTTACACTTTTTTCAGGTCGATCCAAATTCAGGTCACGAATGTTTGATTTTGCGATTGCCTTTCGGACGCATACTTTCGAATGATACGATTTTTGAAAATCAGTGATGCTTTTTTCGCTTCTCTTCCGAGGAAATGGGTTAAAATCAGATGAATGAAAGTCATACAATCAATTGTAACTATTTTGATTTAATTTGTTTTTTACGTTTTTATTAAAAAAAATAGTCAAAAATTCAAATAACTGCTAACAATTCTTTTATTTGGCGTAGCAAAGCGCGCCGGACAGCTAGTCAGCACTAAAGCACAGTATGTTTTAGCCTACGCGGAAATCGCGAAATTTACCAATTTTTAGCAGTTTTTCGTCGCACAGTGGGTGTGGATGTTTCTGAAGAAGTCAAATTGTATGTAGCAAAGGCAGCCAACAAAAAAAATGAGATCGGACGCATACTTTCGAAGATATGATTTTTGAAAATCAGTGATGCCTTTTCGCTTCTCTTCCGGAGGAAATGGGTTAAAATCAGATGAATGAAAGTCATACAATCAATTGTAACTATTTTGATTTCATTTGTTTTTTACGTTTTTATTTAAAAAATGCTAACAATTCTTTTATGTGTCCGTAAAGTATGGAACAAGTTGATTTTTAGCTAAACAGACCATTTAAGGAAATAATCCTGAAACACGTCGATTTTTGATTTTAATTTACCGCATTTTAAAATAAAAATCTAATATACAGGGTGAATTACTTTCGAGTAATGACGTCACCGTCATTTTTTTAAATAGAACACCCCCATTTTGTTTCAATTTTCGGATTACTCTAGCTGAGCTACTTCCAAAAATGTATCACATGTTGATTCCAATTGGTACATGGTGGACAAAAATAGAATAGTTTTGTGTGTGCTCATAAAGTAACATAACATTCTTTATTAGTTAAATTAACAATATTATCAAAATACTTATTGTCTAGCGGACAGAATATGATGAAATACATGACTTTATAAATGTTCGAACTGCAGGCCTTGCTGTATTTGATAGTAACCCAAACGGTGTACAAATTCTTGTTGAACCTTGTTTATTGTGTCTTGAGAAATATCGTTTATTGCTGCCCAAATTCTTTCTGTTAATTCTTGAATATTTGCTGGTTTCGTTTGATACACAACATTCTTCAGATGGCCCCACATAAAATAATCCAAAGGGTTGAACTCTGGTGACCTCGCTGGCCATTCGATATATCCACGTCTACCAATCCACCTGTTCGGAAAAATTTTATCTAGGTACCTTCTAACATCTACAGCATACAGCATTCTGTTGAAACCATAAACTTTCATCAAAACCTCCAGGATTACGTCTGCTGGGAAACAAATTACGTAAAGTAGGTACGAGATACCCCTTAAAAACTCAAGGTACGTTGCCCCGTTTAAATTACCTTCGATAAAGTAGGGTCCGATGATTCGATTTCTTACATTTCCAGCTCATACATTCACCTTTTGCGAGTATTGTGTATGATGCTCACGCATCCAGTGGGGGTTTTCTTTTGCCCAGTATCTACAATTCTGACGGTTGACCTCGCCATTTAACGTGAAAGTGACCTCATCAGAAAAAATAATGTTTTGTATCAAAAGAGGGTCTTGGTGACATTTATCCATTATTTCTTCGCAAAATTGGATTCTTCTATTGGCATCATCTTCGTGTAATTCCTGCACAAGTTTGATTTTATAAGGATGATATTTTTCAAGCTTTAATAGGTTGTGTACCGTTGTTTTGCTAACACCGATATCGCGACTAACTTTACGCACAGAAGTATGCGCATCTTCTTCAAAACTAAGTAAAACATATAATGCTGTATCAGCATTTGCAGAGGGACGACCTGACTTGCGTGCATTTTCAACCATACCAGTTTCTCGAAATTTCTTTTCAATTTTACTGACTGTTGAACGCGTTACAGGTCTTTCTGGATATTTATCATTAAACAAATTGCACACTTCCATCTGAGTTCGCAATCTGTCTCCATACCCAATCATTATAAGTATTTTAATTTTTTGTTTTACACTTAACTCCATTTCTACTTCAAATTAAATCTAAGCAATAATTAAAATTAATTTCACAAAAAACGACGACAATGATTTTTTAAATCGATAAGAAATAATTTCTTTCATATTCTGTCTGCTAGATCACAAGTACCGAACATGTTTGGAAACAGCTCATTTTTATTAATCTAAATATTAACAAACTACATGGTGTTACATTTAAACCTATTGCCGCTAGACAATAAGTATTTTTGATAATATTGTTAATTTAACTAATAAAGAATGTTATGCGTTACTTTATGAGCACACACAAAACTATTGTATTTTTGTCCACCCTGTACCAATTGGAATCAACATGTGATACATTTTTGGAATCAGCTCAGCTAGAGTAATCCGAAAATTGAAACAAAATGGGGTGTTCCATTTAAAAAAAATGACGGTGACGTCATTACTCGAAAGTAATTCACCCTGTATATTAGATTATTATTTTAAAATACGGTAAATTAAAATCAAAAATCGACGTGTTTCAGGATTATTTCTTAAAATGGTCTGTTTAGCTAAAAATGAATTTGTTCCATACTTTACGGACACACTGTATAGAAAAAAATAAATGATGAGTTAATGTGGTTTTTCATATTTCATAACAAAATATAACGACATACCTGCGACTTTCAAGCATTTATCGCATGCGCAGTTTCGATTACATCTAAAACAACATCTTTTTCTTTAAAATTAAAATATAAATATTAAGCTCCAGACCTGTTTCTGGTTTTTTGTCATTTTACTGCCTATTATGTGTGCAGTTTACTTGTGAGGACGATTTTAACCTTAGATATAAGTTTAAATTTTAGTTTTAGTTACCATTGCTTTTATGTGTTTTTTTCTCTTTCCTTTTGCTCGCATTAAACGAAATTTATTTGTTCTGTTTTATAATATGTTAAATGGGTTAAGTGGAAAAGCAGCTTGCTCAGAAATAAACAAACTGAACTTTGCCCATTACAATATTATATTTTTTGTATAATTTTTGTTTGTTTTTAGGAAAATAAAGTTTATTATTATTATTATTATGTATAAAATACAAAATTTATGAAGTTTAAGAAGAAAAAAGGTAGACTAAAGAAAGAGGAATAGAAGTGAGGCGAGGAAGAAAATATAAATGCCTAGGATATATAGTGAGGTACGAAAATAAAGATAAAGAACAGGTTAAAGAATTAGAGCAGAAATGAATACGGTATAAGAGAAAAGAATTTGGAAAAGACTTAGAGAAACGAAGATGGATATTTGAAAGAATACGAAAAGTGTGTTGATATATGGAGCGAAAGTGTGGAGATAGAGAGTGGGAAAAACTGGAGAAGACATAAGAAAAGTATTGGAAGTGGACAATAGGATTGGAGAAGGAAACACCAGATTATATAGTAGAAGAAAAAACTGAAACTGAAAAAATAAGGATACTAATAGGAAAAACGATTGTAAGGTATAAAGAAAAGATGGAAAGCAAGAAAGAAAATAAGATATTCTATGAATGTTGGAAGGAGATAGAGGGACAGAAGATAAAATTTGGTAAATATTGAAGAACAAGGATATTATGAAAGAGGGGGATATGCAAGAGAGGAAATCAAGAAAATAAGAGATGGAGAAAGAGGCATGAAAAATAATCAGTACAGAGAGATATGAACACAAAAAAGAAGATCAAAAAATTGAGAAGGAAAATATAACACCAAGTATAAAGAAGGAATGAGATTGGTTTCAGAGAGTAGGAAATAAGGAAAATGAAAACAATTTCTGGTGGAAAGACGAAATAGGAGGTGTAGAATGTGTAGGGAGGGATTGGAAAAGGGAAAAGAGTGTTACTGTAAGACAAAAAGGAGGGCTTTTGAGTGGATCAGGAAGGTGGTGGAAAAAGAAAATGTATAGAAGAAAGAGAAAGGATGATAAGAATAAAATGAAAAAATTAGAGAAAGTTTTTTTAAATGTTTTTGTTTTCTATGTTTATTTTGTTATTTTAAAAACTGTACAATTGTAGAACAAGCGTTTATCGCATAACTCCACATCACCCCGATAAGCGATAATAAAATTACGTTATAGAAAAAATTGTACAAAACAAAAGCTGTAGACAATAGAATTTCCAACAACTTTTCTACCTTAGCGTTTTTGTAAAATTTATATTGGTGGAGATATTGTTACAACTATTGTCACGTGATTGTTATATATCAGTAATTAGTTATCGAATCAAAAAATAGTTCAAATAAAGGTTGTGTATATTAAATTATAAACAATTTTTATTTCAAACAAAAATATTGTAAAATGAATATTTTTCTAAATATTAAAAAAATTCCAAAATATGTTGTAGATTAACGTTTCTTTTGGCTACATAGAATGTGCTCAAAAATTTAATCAGCTCTGCGGAATTATCTGTTTCCTGATTACAGTTTAAAAATTTTTCTCAATTTGCATTTGCTGAAAATGAATTTTGATTATTTCACAATTCAAGCGCCATCTATAATAATAAAAACATAATTAAGATAGAAACTGCTTAGAGAGTGAAGATGGGGGTCATATTTATCGTTATAGGACATAAGTATTAAACAGTATTTTGTTTGGCTTTTAACTTCTCTAAATTTTTCCGTTAAACCCTGTATGTGTATGTGCACTCATTTTCATCCGTATGGAAACAATTAAATTATTCAGTCAAAACGAATTGAAATGTAGTTGTATTCTAGTTTTTCAAACATTCAAATTTTATTCCTATTAAGAAAACTTTGTTTTGACACAAAAATTTGTTTACCACAGAAACTCCTTAGAAAACCTGAAAAACTTGCGGATTATTTACTGCATCCATCATTGTCAAATTTAATGCTTTTACATTTCAGAAAATTTAAAATCAACATTTAGTTTTAAGTAAACAATTGCAGTTCGATATTTTACAAAATTGTGTTATATTCACATAAGCTGGAATTCTAACTACTTGTTTAAAAGTTTGCGCAGGAAATTATTTTTTCTTATTTTAACACGAAATAAATATTTAAAAAAACCACATTGGTTTTTGATTTAAAAGTTAGTTCAGAGTACAATACTGAAATGGTTGGGTTTTATAGCTGCAAAACGTTTGATGTATTGATTCACTTTACGTTTCTTTAGTTCATCTTCGAAAGAGAATATATTGTTTTGAAACATATTTTACTTGCTTAACGTTATTGATCAAAAATTCAAAATAAAAATTCTTAAACGTAAAAATTTAATTAATGTAATATAATACACAAAAAAATTATTGTGGAAGGTAATTATACGTTGTTTTACAATGCAATTTAAGATAATGACTTTTCTTTGAGTACACTCTAAATATAAAGCTAATATAGAATAAACGAAGGTGTTAAAAAGAGTAGTGTGAACGATTTTACTAATTAATATTCTATTTTTTAATTAAACGTTTTTGTTAAGAGAATTTTTAAGTCATTACGTTAATTTTTAATTTGCGTCATTTTATTTTAATTAAAATGTTTGTCTTTGCGTCATTAATTTTAAAATTAAAAATGTAATTATAATTTTAAAATAAATAAATGTTATGGGATTAATTTCTATAAATGTAATTACTGCAAATTATGAATTATGAATAAAATAATTTTACCACAAAATTGGTGTTTTGTAAAATATTTCTACGTATTTTCTTGTTAAATTTTAAATTAAATTCGTGCATGTTAAACATACTTAACATACTTTGTCTTGAAAGCAAATGTAATGCAAATTCTAATTTTTACAGCAGACATTGTCAAACAAATGCAAAATAAAGTAATGATTTAAATCCTATGCGCAACACATTTTTTTTATTTTATGAAAAAGAAAAAAAATCCTAAATTTTTTTCAAATGAAGCATTTAACTTTATAAAAAAATGTTTAATAGTACAAACAAACGTAAAATCAAAAATTTTTTTATATTGATAGAAAAATCGGAAAGTTATTATATTTGTTATTAAATTTTAAGTTAGCGATCCCAAATCTTTTATCTTTTTTATGTTGAAATTTTCATAAAAATCGCCTTCGAGAACATAGTAATTTAATCGTGTTTAAAATGGCTTTTTATTCCACAAAATCATAGTGACAATATGATAGATTTTTGTTTTAAGAGATTTTATTTTAATGGCGTTTGAGATTAACGATTTCTTTGGAAAAATTATAACGACTTCATTTGTATGATGGTAGTGTAAAACTACGGGTACTAATTTTTGGAAAGGATTTTTATATTATAATATTTCTGAAGCATTCATCGATCCCAACGTAAGGATTGTGAGAAAATGGCTTAAAAAGTATTCCATTGATACTAGAAACACAAGCTAGCATGCGTTGGCACGGAGACAACGACCTTGTAGGAAGAGGCCATCATATGCTTAAAAATACATATTAACCGAGTCATCAAATATTCTGAGATCTCTTCTCTCCCGAATAAAGAGAAAATGAAAACACATAAATTTTTATATGTGAGAAGAGGGCGATCATATCCAAACATCCCTTCAGAAAACAAACCAACAGAGCAACTACAACTAGATATCGTGTAAAGCTGCTATATCAAAAAGTAACAAACGCTGTCCCACAAACCGAAATTCGTGAGAGAGCTGCAAAACATTGAAGACGAGGATAGAAACATAATTCAAAGACAAACAAAACGCGACAACAAACTAAAAATGTTGTACATTCCCCCAAAAGAAGAATGCTGAAAAGGGATCAAACGGAGAAATGGGAAAGTAACACCACGTACCAAACCAAACAGTCGGAAACAATCAAAGCACTTGTGCCAAACCTGAGCTAATAAAAACCACTTTCTGCAAATGCTATATGAACAGGGCAATAGGTTCCCAATGCAACTCCAAAGATATTTGCAAGGTATAGCTAAAAAGTTCTAGAACTACAAAAATTATCACCGTCGGTTAATAAAATTATGCCCTCCGTTGATAAATTACAATTTATATTGATTAAATACGTTCATTGTTTCTAGAATTTTGCTTTTCAGGTTTAATTAATGACCTAGTCTGTCAAATTACGTTTTTAATTCGATTTAACATGTTTGCTTTCGCTTGAAAATTCTCGCTTTTACTGGATAATGTCGTTTGTTTTAGAATACTTAGAAGACATATTTATTGACTGATCCCATTGATTTTTTTTACACCTTGTATAAAACGCGATATTATCGCATTTTTCGGAAAATATTAGCACAAATTAGTACTATTCATTCACAATTTTACTTTGGACGTAAAGTTCTGGGAGCGGTACGCGCTTAAAAGAAGACAAGCATTTCAAGTGTAAAGTTGTGCTCATAGCTACGTTATTGTAGTCTCAAAATTGGCAATGTCTTCTTAATGAAGTGTATGTAAGTAGATCTTTGACCCTAGTTCGTTTTCGTATTTTACAATTTTTCATTCAGAATACTACGTAATTTTGAGATAGTTTAGTTTTTCCTTTCTTTCCACTCAGCAATTCACTAGTAAAGCAGTTTTTTTTAAAGAATTTTGTCGCACAACGTTGTACAAATATGCCTAGGTATGTTGTGTTTATCGAAAGACAGCCACTTCGGCAATTATTAATAAAAAGAAATTTTTGTTACGACACGCCTTTTTAGGCACATTTCCTAAAAATATTTAATACGACTTTCTTGAAACTAAGTAAAAGGCTTTATACTCTCAAAATAAATTTGTTGACATACGGAATTGTTGATTTCGTAACGAGAAGTACTTTGGCGTTAAACTATTGAACCGAATGTTTTTTGTATGTGTTTGCTTAATAAAAATTCACTAATTCACGACAAATTTGAACTTTGGCTTTATGCAATTCATGTCGTGTCATACGAGGTCAACTTTACATTTATTATACTATACTTCTTTTAGGTTGCGGTAAGTTTTTTAGAGAAAAATCCTAGAACTTGTCACGCTTCCTCAATTCTTTGCTGTAAAACGACACCTATTGCAAAATCCGATGCATCTACGGTTAACGCAAAAGGGAAGATTTTGCGGGATGCGCTAAAGAGCAACTTTGACAAGTTGCACTTTGCACTGTTCGAATGCAGCTTAATAGAGTTTTAGATTGTTTCCATCTTCTGCACCAAATCGATTTTAATGTACCGATCAAAACTCTTCGTAACACTTTACAATTTCCAGTAAGGTTCTGTAAAACTTCTTATCTTCTTTATTCTCCTCTCCAACGGTTTATGGACGCACGAAATTTGTATTCTAACCTTAACTTTTACAGTTTTACTACTGACAATTTGAAAAAGCAATTAAAGCCAGAATTTAAAAAAAATTGTAGCATTTTAGAGTGTTTTTGACACTTCCGTTTAATTTAATATTTTGATAACAATAAACCGTAACAATGGACGACGGGAACCGAAGTTTACACACAACAACTCGATCCTGATGGTGTCGATTGAGGAACCGGCCCCAGCGTATAAACGGAAATCCGATGTTGGGCGACATTTACTTGCTTTTGTGGCACCACTTATACGTCGCCACCGGTGTTGATTAAAAATGGCATTCCAGTTGTCTTATCGATTATAAAAAGCAGCTGCTAAAAAGTGACGGTCTTTCTAGTTTTCCTGTTTTACAAAGAACGAACAGTGTTGAGTAAATCTATTAGCACGGTTTCCATAGACTGTGAGTAGAAACACCTGGTGATCCGATTTAGAACGGAAACGGTAACGTGACTTACTTCTTCCTTGATTGCGCGCGATTTTGCGTTTCATTTGCTCGACCAACCTTGAGAATTCTTCGACCTCCCGTTCAACAGCTTAGATAGACAAATGGATTGGTGGGGAGTTGCTGCACCCACCGTCGTTTTTTCCTTAATTTGGTCCGCAATGCTCGCCATCTTCAAATGGTCGCTTGGTAATAAAATCTGCTGTACCGTTGATTGTAGGCTCTGGAGCCACACTGTACGCAATACACTTTCATTTAACCTGCTTCCAGCGTGTATTTTTAACTCCTGAAGAAGCTGCGAAGGCGGTTTATCGCCTAGTTCTAAGTGAGTGAGCACATTCAATGCACTAATTACTAAGCAATATTTGATAGCATCGGCCTTAATTGCGTATGTATGAAATTACGCTTCCACAATTGCGGATTTGCCTGCCAAAAGGGTGGTAACTTAACCTGTTATGTTGTAGCTACCTCCGTTGCGCTGCGCTCGCAATTTACATTTTCACATTTCGCATTGTTTTAATCATGGCGGCCGGACTGTATGGAAGTCAGTATAGACTCGCACCTTTGTTCACGTCGGTGTCACCAATATGTAACGCCTAATAAATCAAATTACCCCGATTTCCATTTAATTTAATTTTTATTTTTCTATGACCCAAAATTAAAATGTTTAACTGATAATGAATATGACGTCAATATTATTTTTAAAGGCGTCACGGTACTTTCGCGCTCTTCAAATGTGGTTTTTTTTGGCAGTTATTTCATATTCACAGATTTGCAGTTTCAACATAATCACCACAAATGCTTTGAAAAGAATGATATCCAGGAGATACAAAAAATGTCCTATTGATATTCTCTATAAAGAACTCCGGAAATACCCTATCGTAAAACAGGCTTAAATATTATGTTTCTCTTTCCAGAGCTTTACGTTTTCACACTCCCGTTAACCGCCGTTAAACTGTCTGGACCCAGCAAATTAGAACCTGCGACTATCTAACGACACGTCATGCTCTAAAACTTGGAGTACTTTATAGTGAAGAAGAAAATCTTGTTCTCCCAAAGAATCACCACCTTCGAACACAAGGTCAACTAAAACACACAATTATTAAACATTATTATGTTTTTAGTAAGAGTAAATCAGGTTTTTGTCTAATAATAATAATAATTTCAAAATTTAAAGGTTAACGCAAAACAACCTTATCCATCCATATTAATAATTGAATTAATTCTCCTGGTGTTCTCCTTCTATACACCCCGGGGGTGTGCCTGACTAGTAGTTGTGATAGCTAGATTACTTGGGCATGGCTCCGGGCCGAACAACGTCTAACAAAACCACTTTTCTCCACTCATGTGGGTAAGGCCTGGGGAGCGCCTGTTTTTTAAATACGACCACCCATTGAGTGATACTTTAAAATGACGGGCTGACCAAGACAGTTTCAAATATGCATGACAAAATTTTTTCAAAAATACCTCAAAAGGTGTAGTTGTAAAAAAAACGTTTCCCTGCCCTGAGTGGATATGACTTAATCCAGCAAACGCCTCTGACTTTTCATATCTTATTTGTATGAAAAGATATTTTTATTAACAGTGCTATATGGGTTCTTAATCAAGTCATCCGCCGGTCTGTAGACCAGCCGTTTAACCCCTAGTATGTTAATAATTCCACTGGTATGATTTATCAGGCGGTACGACATACCTAACTAACTTTATAGATTTTTGTTTGTACTGACAAGCAGCCAGTTAATAGGATTCGTAAAATTTTTTGTTACAATTCTTGATGTTTAAAGCACTACTACAACCGTTTAAATTTAATTCACCATCGATGATTTTATTGGTCAATCAATAATAAAATTGACTCACCCTAAAGTTCTAACAAACATTGGTGTGATCACTCCTATGGACACATTGCTTTACTACTAAATAAAATAAAGAAACTGTATTAAAAAAATAATAAAAATAACCGTTTTCTAAAATTATATTAAATTTATTCAGTTATTTCATTCGCAATTTTAAAATTTAAATTTAGCCTACTGAATAAATAAATCAAACTTTTCCTCAATGTGTTTATCTTACTGAAACTAATTGAAAGTTTTTAAATAAACTCTTTGGTTACATTTGAGAACAATTGTAAAATTGTTGTTCTTTAAAAATTATTTTGAAAAGAAATCAATGATAGCAATAAAAAAATTAAATTGTTTACCGTAATTGATGTTATTCTGCAATGTACAAAACGATAACTGGTTTTGATCTTTTTGTTTTCAGTTGATAAGAAATTTTCCCTTCTTTAATGGAGCTTAGTTATTAATTCATCTTTTTAGGTTTTTGGTCTATATCTAGCCTTTATTTTTTTTTTTAATTCTGTTATTTTATAGACGAAACGCAATATTATTATCTTATTAAAGAAATCAAGTATAATTTTGGATCAGTATTTCTTGAGATTATAAAGAACCAGGTTTTAATATTTTTACCGTAAATGCTGAAAAAGAATAGTTAATCTCAAAATAAAACTGTAAATAGCAAAAATAAAAAATGACAAACTATTTATAAATAGTGGTTATATAATTTCGAATAGTAGAATTGTAAGAGACAGGGAAGGGAGTTGGTGCCAAACGTGATATATTCAAAATTGGATGAGATATGAGAAGTAGGTAAGAGTGCAAGAATTGTGTGAATTTGGGCTTGTTTGGAACGTAGATTTGAATCTTGATTAGGATAACATTGTGGCGTTTAGGGTGTATTACTCTAAACACCGGTTTGCAATCAAAGAAAGGATTGTGTTTAAGTAGAATTTAGCAGCGTTTATTATTGTACATAGCGTAGTCGAGCTATACTAATTCTAACGATGAATGGAAACATTGTTGTCAGCACGTAGTATTTGGTCTACTACGTGCTATGCGATGTCACCTGATATAGTATATTCCATTTAATTTTTCCGCTTTTGGATTATCTAGTAAAAAGCAATAACCCAGCGGGCGGTGTACATAAACAGATAAAAACTGAGGTTAGACAGAGACATGCAAATTGCTTTTCCTGTTAATAAGAAAGAGATAAATTGACCTTACAAATTCTAAACCTATTGTATTTATCTCACTCTTTCTGTCACGTCTAACGTTCAATATATTTATCTTTCTCTGCATCGAGAGCGCTTTAAACCCAATCTGCAGTTCTCAAACATCTAAATTAGAATATTATTACAAATCTTTTTAAAATAAATTATATTCAAAAATCGTCAAAAAGGTCCGATTTGAATTGAATTAAATATTGCATTCCAATAAATGAGTACTATTTTATTAATTACCTACACTTCTAGTTTTATTTAAATGTATCTAATTACTTGCAATTGAATTCCAAAGTCAGGAAATTATAATTGCTTTTTAATTATACACTTTCTATTTCCACCCCTCTTCGACTGGTAGAGCTGCGGGCCATAGTTTGACACTGCCATTTAATTTAATGCTTTATACCAACAAACTGTAACAAAACACCCTTATAATAATCCAAAATAATTGACATATTCCAATATTAATGTTAGCCGGTATCATGATCTCCTTATAGCATTGAATTTTAAAAACTATCTCAAAATCTTTTTAGAGTCTACTGTTACCGGCGAAAATGGTAAAAGTTAGCTAGAGTGGCGGCATCCGAGGCAAAAGTTACCTTGCCTACTCGTCAGGATGCAAATTCGCGTTATTACTCTGCAGCTATATTTACTGTCAGCTGAAGGAACAATTCGCCGAAAAATGACAAAAATACCAAAAAATGCTTCTGTAGACAAATTGCCCAATTTGGTCAAAACGCCGAAAATTAAATCACGATGCCTTAGTGAACGTTCGCAAAACTCCAACTAAATCCGCGGATAAAACGCCGAAAACACTTTCGTGAACAGATCACCGAAAATGTTTCTGTGGATAAATCGCCGAAAATGTTACTGTCGACAAATCGCCGAAAATGCTTCTGTGGACATATTGCCAAAAATGTCACTGTGGATAAAACCCTGAGAATGCTTCTATGGACAAATCGCTGAAAATTCTCCTGTAGACAAAACGCCAAAAGCTGTCAAATTTCTAGTAGTATTCAACGAGTATGCTCTATATGAAAACAACCTAAATTGATTAAAACAAATTTTACGTAAAAAAAGTTTGTTTTTGAAATTGGTATTATGAATGTAATTTTTTTAAAGAAAGAAATTTTAATAACTGTAACTTACCAATCAATACCGTTCACTCCCGATCACATAAAAACAATTTAATTTGATGTCCACCGAAGCGTTTTCGGCACTTGATTAAAAACAAATTTACGTGAAAAAAAAGGTTTGTTTTCAAATTGTGATTATGAGTGTAACTTTTTTAAAGTAATAAATTGTAATAACTGTAACCTACCAACCAACACCGTTTACCCCCAATCACTTAGAAAAACAAATTTACATGAAAAAAAATTTGTTTTTGAAATAGAGGATCCTGGAATGAAGACTCAGTAAAAATTAATTTTGGCAAAATATGGTTTTCAACGGTTTTCAGTTCTACACTCTTCAACGCATTGTTTAAAATAAGAAGTAGGTATATACAGTGCCTAGTTTTGCCCCTAGATGGCAATAATGTTAATCCATGAAGCAAATCACTATGAAACATGGGTAAATGCTGGATGTACCATGTTTTCATTCCAATTTTAATTGTGGTTTGTTGATGTGCCGATAAGATGGCAGAAAGTAAATCAAATAGTGACAGTGAAGTTAGTGTAGAATTCGACGACTCAGATGGTGATCCTAATTGTTGCAATCCAAGTAATGTACTGAATAAGACATGAAAGAAATTGGGAACTGCGAAAACCAGTGGTTTGCAACGTAAACCTTACCTAACTAATGTAGCAAGCACAAGTTTCGAGAATAATCTCAGTGATTTATCTGAAATAAGTTTCGAGGATAATAATGTCAAAAATAATTCATCGATTCTTTTGCCTCCCAAGTCGAAAAAAAGAAGGATAAATAAACAAGCTTGGAAACAAGAGCTGAGAAAAGCAAGTTTACGGTAAGCCTTACTTATCATGTAATAGTAAAAATATGCCAGCAAAAGCGAAATATAAATGTAAGTGTAAAAACACTTGTACGCAGAAGTTATCAGAAGATATAAAACAAGGCATACTGGAAAAACTAAATAACGGGCTCCAAAAATTTGCAGATACATATCTTTTTTATCCTGATTTTAATCATACATGATACATAATGACTGATATTTTTCATAATTCTCAGGGAGACGCCCCAAATTAATAAAAAATGAAGATT
Organism: Abscondita cerata; assembly: GCA_030710515.1. Taxonomy (NCBI): domain Eukaryota; kingdom Metazoa; phylum Arthropoda; class Insecta; order Coleoptera; family Lampyridae; genus Abscondita; species Abscondita cerata. Next base: position 116,314 of record JALBCR010001586.1, on the reverse strand, counting down.
TGCCAACAATGACTAGATTCAAGAAATTTCCGAATCAGATCTGATTGCATAATCAAAAGAAAAACAACGATTCATTATAAGGTCAAGAGAAATGGAATTGATCACATTATTTGCAAAATGGCTTTCGCAGAACTTCATGGCATTAAATTTGGTCGTATAGATCGCATAGCTAAGGCGAAAAAAATCAATGCTATCCCTCCACTGGATAAAAGAAGCACTTCGGCAAATTCACGAGCAACAAAAATTCCAGATGAGTTGGTAATATAAATAAAAAATCATATCAATTCGTTTCCAGTCCGTGTGTCTCACTACAGTAGAAACAAGAGCACTAAAAGTATTTATCTCCTGACTTGAATGTACGAAAATGCATAAGCTGTATGTTGAACAATATAAACCTGAAAAACATGAACTTGCCAAAAACAACAAGAATGTTAAATATAAAATAACATACGATATCTATAACAATATATTCAACACATTTTTTAATTTGTCCTTCGGAAAGCCTAAAGCAGATGTTTGTAACAAATGTGACAAATTCAAGAATCAAATACAATGAAGTGAAGAAGACACAAGGAATAGGTTGGAAGTAGAGTATAAGCTTCTGTCTAACCAAAGCCGACAAGTTTTACATGTATCTCAAAACAGTATGTCAGACTGCAAAACAGATGAGATTATAAACGCAATTATTTTTGATTATCAGCAAAATCTGCCTGTACCCATTTTACCCATTGGGGATATTTTCTATAAAAAACAGCTGTGGGTTTTCACCCAGTGTTTCTATTCAGGAAAAACTGAACAGTCATTCATGTACATGTATGATGAAACTTTCGCTAAAAAAGGAGCTAATGAAAATATTTCATTTCCCAAACATTACATTGATAATAATATTGGCCCCACTTTTAAAACATTCTTCATTTTTACCGACAACTATGTGGGCTAGAATAAAATCTTAGTGATGGTTGAATTTTTATCCATACTGACTGCAACAGGTAGATTTACCAAAATCATTCATCTGTTTCCTGAAAGGGGCCGCTCATTATTACCATGTGATCGTAGATTTAGCCTTATTGAAAAAAAAGAGAAAGATAACTTACCTTTACTTACTAGAAGAATGGCTGTCCAAAGTTGCACAGACCCTCCAAAAATTTTACAGTGATAGACGTTTCGCCTGCTATTATAAGAGAATACAAATAATACTTATCACAAAAAAATTTAAGAATTTTACCGTGTCCAAATATAAATCCTTTTGCTATAAGAACAAGTGTCTTACAGTTTTTGTTGGCTACAATATAGAAAGCGGTGGTCCCATCATTTTCGACCTTTTCGACAAAAATAGTTCTGTTTTCTTGAAGACTCTAGACTGGAATAATGCTAAACAACTTTATTCAACACTATTACGGATAAATCCAAAGATGCCGAAGAATTTGATAGAGCTTGCGGAGTTCATTCACCAGGTTTCCAGCAATGGTACATGAATTTACAACAGAACGATGCAATAGATAGCGTAACAGAAGATTCTTAGTCGGATGAAGAGGTTTGATTGATATTGTTCATCATTTTTTTCCTGAATAAACCATTTTGAGATGACGGTTTATAAATAGCTTATATGTGTCTATGAACGTTAATCATAAAACTCTAAACAGTCTGAGCTAGACTTTATTGAGTTTGGAATGAAAAGTATGTATATCCATTTTTCAAAAAATCAATTTTTGCAAATAGACATAACATATTACTGTTTCGTTGATATCGACTAATCTGATTGGGATACATCTATCTTAATTAGGAATGAAAATATATAGTCAGAGACGGTTCGATAAATTTTTTGTCTCTCTTGTAAAATACGGATTTTTGATTTTTACACGGTTTTCATTTTGATATCCTCAATTGTTGTTATGAATGTAATTTTTATAACAAAAAATTGTAATAACAGTAACCTACCAACCAACACCGTCTACCCCTGATCACATAACAACAACTTAAATTGATTGTTTTGTTCGCAAAAACATTTTTGGCATTTGTCCGTGGATTCAATTGGAGTTGAGGGACGACGCCAAGTTAGGAACGCAAAAACGTCGTTTTTAATTTTCGGCGTTTTGACCACATTCGGTTATTTGTCCACAGAAGCATTTTCGGCGTTTTGTCATTTTTGGCGATTTGTCTACAAATTCGGCTTTTTGTCCATTCCCGATCACTTAAATTGATTGTCTACAGAAGCGTTTTCGGCGCTTGATTAAAACAAATTTTACGTAAAAAATGGATTGTTTTTAAAATGTTATTATGAATGTCTTTTTTTTTAAAGAAATAGGTTGTATTAACTGTAACTTTCCAGTCAACGCCGTTTGCTTCCGATCACTTAAAAACAAACTAAAGTGATGGTCCACGAAGCGTTTTCGGCGTTTTGTGCTAAAACCGTTTTTGGCGTTTTGTCCACAGTAACATTTTCGGCGATTTGTCCACAGAAGCATTTTTCGGCGTTTTGTCATTTTTCGGCGATTTGTCCACAAATTTGGAGTTTTGTCCCTTCGGCGTTTTGGTCGCAAAAACATCTTTGGCATTTTGTCCGCGGATTCAGTTGGAGACGCTAAGGCGTCGTTTTTTACTTTTCGGCGTTTTGACCACATTTGGTGATATGTCCACAAAAGTTTTTTGGCGATTTGTCTACAAAATCCGCTGTTTTGTCTATTCGGCGCTTTGTCCAATCTGTGATTTGTCCGGATCCCGTACTAATGAGATAGGTAACAATATGGGAATTGCAGTTAGGGGTAGAACTTTTTATAGAGATATTATTAAATAGATTTATTATATGAATAACCCTCATGGAATTGCTAAGTAATTTTAGGCATGGTAGAATAAAGGTACTATTTACACCCTATTCATTTTAAGAACTTTAACTTTGATCGTATTGTCCCATATTCCTTGACATAAAAACTGAGTAAGTTTAAGGCACCAAGTAAAATTTAAGATCTTAGGAGGAAAGAAATTGCCTTTAACTATAAAATAAATCCTTGAAAGTTTGCATGTCACATCGTTTCAAACTACATTTTGTGCTCCAAATGAAGTCTAATGGAATCAATTGTTATATTTTTTAAAGGTAAAGTATGGAACTTGTTTCATATTCCACAAACCAAAGGATATAGTACCTCTAATAAGATCTAATTTCATTTTGTCATTTAGTATGTATTTCGATGCCTTACAATTTGGACAAACTGAATTTATAAATCAAATAAGATTGCATTGATAAGCACTGTAGTCAAATGCCAAAACGTATATCGTAGAAAGAGAATGTGTCAAAACTAAGGTCTAATGATATTCTGTATATATTCTTTAAAATTCTTTTGTTTATTTGTTATAAAAGAACGAAAAATGAAAATTTTAGATTTTTCCCGAGAAATGTTTCCAATTTTTTCTTTTTATTAAAAACCTTAAGCATAAGCTTCAACAATTATTTAAAAATATAATTTGCCGATTGGTCCATCCGTTTTTGGGGCCTTACTAACACATTTAGGGGTTTATTTTATTTATACAAGGTGTCCAAAGTAAAAGGTTTCGCAGCATATTAGAAAAAAAACAGGTGGATTAAGCAAAAGCCTAAACACGTCAACGTTAATGAGATTAATCGAATTTGATCAAACTGTAATACGATAGTAATCATCCCTCAAGCAGTGGTAATCAATCTTAATAAAGAATAAGTGGTCTGGTATTATTTGTGATTACAGGTGGTTACCTGTGTCGTGGTATGTTTCAATTGAGTTTCTGTAGTGTAGCGTTTGGATGGTACAAGATGTTTCAAGAGAAATGTCCTTAGTCATGTTAGCCACTACAAGCAAGCTACGTAACAGTTACGTAAATGGGAATAACAATATGACTTTCAATCAGATTCAGACGAACTTTTATTTACGTAACTGCCGTCACATAGATATCCAGTAATGACTTCTTTACTGCCTAAGGACATTATTATTATTCAAGTTATGACGTAAGCTTCCGTAATACCGGATCCTGTATTCCACATTAATGTTTTCAAAGGGTTTACTACCACTGTTCGAGGAATGATTATTATCGTATATTCAGTTTCACGTGTTTTAGGGTTTTTGTTTAATCAATCTGGTTTTGTAACCCTTTAGTTCGAACACCCTTTATACATTAATCATGAGTGACTTCTAAATTTAATTTTCACAGTTATTTTTTTAACATTATAGTTTTTGACCCATCCCGCTTTATTTTTTTATGAATATACAAAGGTTATATTATAAAAATCTAACATAATTATCCTTGTTATGAATACAGGAATTGTGGTATTTAGAGTTTGATGGCGACAACATACATAATACAAAGTGCGATCAAATAAACCACGTATAAATAGTATTCAGCTTTGATAAATAATTTTTGGTTTATCTGAAGTTACAAATTTACTTGTTTATGCTTAAAGTAAGACAAACATCTCTAATGAATCCCAATAGTTGAAAAGCTTTTACTATAAAAAAAAAGTACTTTTTATATTAATTTAATACTGCAATTTGATTTTTATTAATTAACCTAAAAGGTCCTAATTTGCGGTGAATTATGTAGGCAATGAAATTTTCTCTTGCGACCCATATCATTAATATATAAAACTGTCAAAGTCGTCGAAATAGAGATTACAAAGTCAATTACTTTGTAACACTATTACCATTCGAACTAGTCAGTAAAAATAATAATTACGAGCAATTAATTCCAAAACCAAAAGTTAATTTTCATATTAAATGTTTTCAGAACTCTAAAGAAAATTACTTTGAATACAAAGAATTTTAATGTTTTAAATTCGCTCATTATGAAGCTTTTCACATTCCTTATAACGACAAATGACAAATATATTTACGACTTACAAGCGATCTTAATAAAAATTCCTAAAAGTAAGAAAACAGTTAATTTATTGCAAAGTAACAAATTCAATTTCCATATTTATATAGAAACTTTGATATTACGCGCATATATCAGCCCTTACTCCCTTACTTGAAAGAAACTGTGAGATCAACATAAATTAATTTGTGCCGTTTACAAGTGCTATTTAATTACTGACGTCTTGTGCTAAAACTAAAATAAAATAAATATTTTTTATTTTGTACTATAAATAAATTTAGTTTGTTTATAGAAAGTGTTTACTTAAGAAGATTGAAAAGATCTACGAGCTAGTTGTTCATTTCTAGTAAATTCGATTGTATGTTTACTTGATGTTTGATAAAAAATGCAGTGAAAATGCTTAGTTTTAACAATCCAGTTTCATTCGACTTTGTAGAAAATAGTTATCTTGAGGATTTAAAGTGCTGAAAGTCGAATGAGGGCGCAAATTTTAGTAAAAATACCATCACACTCGTTGCACCGGACTCACTTTTTTGAATCGTCCAATTCCAAAAACTTCTTGGCAATATTTTTTGCTGAGAGTTAATTTATTGCCAATAGAACTCAGGACTGATGATCCAGTCACTCTGGCATCTTTTTCAAAGACTATTCTCCCAGCTGCAAAAATTTTGTAAATCAACTTCGAAATAATAACTTAAGAAGAAAAACTTATTTCAAACGGAAATACTATAAAAAGACCAATAGCGTGGTGAGTAATTTACAATTTTAAAATATACCATTTTGTAAAAAATTTATCGCTGAACAAAGAAATCTTATGATTTCTTTCTATAAAATTTACACCAAAAAATAGAATTCAGAGAACTAAACAATAAAATCAGTGGTAAATTTTTAATTAAAGTTTTAAAACTTTAAAAGCGGTGTTTATTATTGAACAAAACTATTTTTTCTATTCCTACATTATTTTATTCCGAATCGATTTGCTCAATTTTTTTGCAGGTAGGTGAACAGTCTCTAAATTCCTTATCTTTCAGCCAGGGTTACTTATGTAATCGTGAGTAAAATTTATCATGAGCAGGATTATTCCAAGCGATCATAAAGTTTTTAGATAAGGGTTGGATATTATTTTGACATTAGCTAATTTTTCATGTCTTTAATAACAAGATGCATATTGTTGGTTGCATGTATGATACATAAAACTATTCGAACCTATCCAGACGCAATTCTTTAAAAGAATTTATTTTTGGTCTCGAAGTACTCCAGATTTTATGGTAAGATTAGAAGTTGGAAAGGAAAAAATTGAGTACGTAAAATAAAACAAATTAAAATATTACGTCGATCGTAAATCTTATTTAATCAACACTAAGGATCAATTTGTAACTTAATTGAGTTGGAAGATGCAAACCACTTACTATTTCGCTGTCCATTGTATAATCCTGTCACCTCTTTTTGGTGAAAAATTATTTTTTTTTGTAAGCACAGATGAATTTGGTCCGGTTATGCTCTTTTGATTTGAATTAGACTATAGTATAACGAATTTCATTTACATTGTATTGCACGTGTGTTCAGGGTCAAATTTGGTGGAATATTGTTTTTAGTCATTTGATATTTTTCTTAATTCAGATTTATAAAGGATGTTATCGTCACGTTTGAGCAATTAGGTTGTTGTGGAAAATGCCGATTTCATAGTTCTCACAAGTCGATTTCTTTGAATTCTGCTTCGCAGTTTGCGTTTAGTGTGCTGGATCAAGGGAGTCTTTGTTTTTGTTCTACGAATTACGGTCGGTGTGGCCGGCGTTATCAGCTGAATTGGCGATATGTTTGTTTAAAAGAGAAATAACACACGGCTTGGGCCCACGGTTTAAATTCTAGGTAAGCGGTTTTTGTTTGTTAATTCTAAGAAAATTGTAGCGCAATATTTTTTGTAACGTACGGTGTGTGAAAAGAACCGATAAGTGGGGTTCACGCTTTCTTACCCGATATTAGTTTTTAGTTAGTTCTTAATGTTGTTAAATTTTAACAATTGCGTCAGAACTCAAGTGTCGTAAATCAAGTGCGTGAACTTAAAATAAAAGTTTAGTGAACGAAAAATAATTGGAACTTTCATTTCGCCGCTATTAAGAGAATTACGTTCGATTTGGTGAAAACAATCGAAATAACCGCAATACGGATTATAGACTATCTCTGAGCACGCGAAAATCTTAAGAATGCATTAGTATTTGCATTGGTATCGAAATCTTCGGATTAACAATTATATTGTTCCTGTGGATTACTCCCATATTGGAAGGAAAATTACGCTGTTTATGGATTAGCAGAAAGAAACAAATCCTCAACTGTAAGTACTCTTCCGTATTCTTCAGAAACTTCCGTGAATTGGTGACTATCGTTGTGAGTACGCGTATTTGCGTTAAATTTGGTACCGTCTAGGATAAGATTAGTTTTTTTTGTATATTGTAACACGTTTCGAGGTGGTTCTGCATGTTTGAATCCCATTGTGTATTAATTAGAGTTAGGTACGCAAAAAACTGTCCGTCACGCTCGGTACCGGTAGTTTGGCCGTCTTACATGTTTTTTATTTTTCTTAGTTAAGCGCCGAAAAGAAAAGATGTAGAATTATAGTTTAATAGAATACCGGTAGTAATGATTTTATTCTTTTATTTCAAGTGTTTACGTTTCTCTTTCTTTGGTGAGCGTTTGATTTAAGTACTTCAAAGATTAGGTGGCGCCTGACAATCCCGACTGTGACTTGAGGACCTTTTGATTTTCGTAAAGGTGAGTGAGAGACAAATATATATCCACACCTTACCGCATAGCTGGCTGGCACTTTCGTTCGTGGCAAATTTGTTAAATCAGAATTGTGGCGTAACAATGCTATTGCTATAATCTTATTTAAAACTTTATGATCGCTCGGTACAAGAAACCTCATTCTCCAGTATACAAAAATGTAGATTCTTCTATTGTCGATATTTTAAGAAGGTTGAATATTGATATAGTATATGTTGTATAAAATGTTCTTTCCAAAGATTGCAATCCCTTTTGTTGGAGTAGATTAGATCCTTCGTTTCCAAATCTACGCTTTGCCTTTATAGAATCTTGCTTCTTCTAATGTCTTCCACCATGCGATTCTGTTTGTTAGTCACTCTTTTCAGTTCTCTATTTCCATAATTCTTAAGTCTTTTTTTTACTTTTTGTATCATCTAGTTGTAGATCTTCCTTTAGGGCTCGTCGCATTAGGTTTCCATATTATTATAATTTTACAACTTTAGTCTCTTCTTATGTTATTATATTGTGACGGTATTATTTTACAAACAAACGAAAATTCGGAATTAAAATTGATTTGTGACCCAAAAACTCCTAGAGTATAAACAATCGTGTTTACACTTATGCAATGGGGACGAATTTTGTGTTGTACATTTTTTCTGGAGAGTTTATTCATTTGAGATTGTCGGTTCCGAAAATTCCTCCTATTTGTCGGTCAAAGACATACTTTCTTTTCTATTTGCTGACCCGTTTGTGAAAGGGGTACATTGAGCATCATCCAAAATTCGAACAGCTAGACATGTGGTAATTATCTAGTATAAACTGAAGTAAAATCATCCCGTACAACCAGTTTTCACCTACTGTTCGTGTACACCTTTTTTTTCTTCGTGTGCTCTTCGCTTTTTCCTATGGGTTATGGTTATGCTGGCGTATGGATAATAATCTGCAAATTACTTTAACATAACGGAGTTGGGTCTGATATTATCAGTGAAGATCGGTAGCGTTGGAATTTAAATCTAGATTAGAGCCTCTTTTGTTGTCAAGGACACCACACAAGATAATACTATTATCTGGTTCATTGTAAGCAGCCCAGCAACTGTTATCAACGGAGTCTATTTTGTCTTTCTTATTTTTTGCTGGACTACCGGATTTGGATACGAGAGCTGTCACATCTGCCTATTGACTTTCGAACACCGAAAACTTCCTATGTACAAACTAAGTTTTTGCATGTTAGTCATGATTTTTGGCGCGTTATGTACCCATACTACAAATGTGAATTTAACACCTACCATGAAGCTGTGTAAAGAATACCTGTAAACTAGAAAGATCTTTCAGGTATTTGCTTAATCGTATGTGCTTTGAAACTATTTAGATAATTGGCCAAGATTCGGTACCTAACGTAATTTGTTTATACGTACAATCATAATAGTGTTTGCCACGAAAGATTGGTGAATCGCTTGCATGGAACGATCGGTGCCACGACTGTCAAAACTTCATAGTACCCAACGACAGCTAACCTCAAATTATTACTCGTTTCTTAACTCGCTCTAGGGAGTTATTATTACTTTGTAACTGAATATCGCTGTTAACTCTAAACCATATTATATTTGTGTGTCTATGTATTTCTATGTGCGTTGTGTTTAAAGTCTAGTCGCTATAATTATATATTTCTACCAACGTACGGTTTGTTTCTTGTATCTACGTGGCTCTAGAAGATCTCTTATACGCAATACAAAATGGCGCTTTATAAATTGTTCGTGCAGTGTAGAAGCCTTCGTTCTAACGATTCTAAATAAGCCCACCACCACTGCCGACAAATAGGAGCTACCGGCAAGGTTTTCTTAACACTGCTATCTTATTAGTTAGTTTGTTTACAAATAAACCGTAACAATATGTACCAGCCATCTGATCAGCTGTGCTCTAATTATTTTATTATATTGTGTATATTGTCTATATTTTCTATGTTTTGTCTTGGTCCCCGTTATTTCCTTTTCAAATGTCCTCAGTCGTCTATTTGTGTGAGGCACATTATTCTTGCGGCATATAACATTTATCTTAATTTTTTCTTTTAATATGTTTTTATTAGCGTACAATGCCTAGTATCCCATGTCAATTGTTTCCTTAATTTTTTCACTACAATCATTTTACCTGTTAATTAAATTCCCACTTCTCTATCTAACTTTTTTAACTTCATTCACCCTCATTCTCTGATATTTAATGTATATTGTCTTACTTTCGTTAATTGTCAATCTTTTTTAAATCTTGTAAAAACTGCCTTTTACTCTACTCCATGATCTGGATATAATCACTATATCATCTGCGTAGACAATAATTTGCGTTTTTTGTTATTACACTTCCTTATATACTTATTAGTGTTATTACCCCCTCTAGTGTCAGATTAAAAAGTATTTCTGATAGCGTATCTTCTTATGGCGGACCCCTTGGTTTATGTTAAATGTTATTCTTTTTTTTTTGTATTCACTATTGTTTAGAATTCCTTTTTTGATGTACTATCTCAGTTTCCTCGGAATCTCCATTATTTTTTAGTTTGCTTCGTTGCTTGTAATCTATAAATAATATATGCAACTCAATGCCACATTCATAACATTGTTTCGGTATTTGTAGGATAACATTTAAAACGTCATGCTGCCCTGAACTTGGATTGATGTTATCCAATTTCCTTATCTACATTTGTGAAAAATCTGTCTTGAAGTAGTGTCACATAGTTTTTATTTGTCACATTTAGAAGGATTATTCCTCGCCATTTTCAAATTGTTTAGTTTTTTTTAATTTTACATAAGGATCAGGAAATGAACTTGCGTTTTTATCTTGGTGGTTTAGGTGTCTGTTTCTCCTAATCAAACTTCTTAGTTACTCAAGTAACAGTGGTGCAATGGCAACATCATTTTAGATTTTTAAGAGCATCTAAAGGTAGTTTTGAATTACGCTTTGGATAACTTAATTCACTGGAGCCATTTTTATCTCTCCTTATTCAATGTGTAAATATAAAGATCCATTTACAGTTTTTTTCACACTGCCCCATTAAAACACATGATATCCATTTTATGTTCCAACACTATATCGCTCTATGCGCACACAATACTCTTCACACACGCCTTCCGACTCGAAAATTGCGCGCGTTTTGTAAGTATTAAGGGAACACCATCTACCCGTATACACCCGTATACGGGTTTGCGTCGAGGAGGCTAGACAACTCTCTCTCGTCTTGCGCACACTTAAAACGACTCTCACTCCTTCTCACTCTTCGACGAAACAACCTTTAATAGACCGACGTGGGGGGAAACGGCGGCGTGGGGGTGGGAAGGGTAGGTATCCTACCTCCTCCTTATTTTTTCACTCCCTATCCACCTCCTCCTTCGGGCGCCACTGACACGTTTGAAGTCTTTCCTAGAAAACGACCTTCAGCCTGACGTGGTCTCGGTAGTAGTGACGGCGGTGTGTATAAAAGGCAGGGACATAATCAACGCGAGCTTATGACTTGCGTTTCACTAGGAATTCCTCGTTCAGGGACGTCTAAAGGCATCACAGAGCCCTGTAATTGCCTTTATAGTGCGGTTTCAAGCCGCTTGTGCCTCTAAAAGATTAGTTTGGCCGCTCCGACGCAAAACCCGCCAGGAGTTCGGACGGCGGCGACGGAAGCACGGGAAGGACCGCGACGACAGCGGGTCTTTGAGATATCAAAAAATGCTGTGCATCGTCGTTTTGTAAATTTAATTTTCTTTTAAAATTACACTACTAAACTATACCGTGTGTCCCACAAAACGTTAACATAGACATTTACTATTTTAAACTAATAATTAACAAATATCTTTTTTTTTGGCAAAATTTGAACGCAATATGACAATATATGATAATGGATAGATAAAATAAAACATATTAATATGATAATAATTAATATTCCAGCCGTATTTTACTTTTAAAAAATCATTAGAAATGTTGTTTATTAACCGAATGGATTTTCATTTATTAAGCGGCTTTCGTGGATTAGAATTTTTGAGCTTTTAACGAGGGTTTCATTCTGATTACTATTTTTTTATTAACTTTATTATTAATATAATACAAAAATGAATTTAACATTTTTAAAAAAAAGATTATACTCATTTGAAACAAAAGAACTGGTGAATTCAGTTGTCGACGTCGGTTAGAAATATTTGGTTTGGCAGGTTTAAGTTTTATTGATTTAACGTGCTCTCTTTCACTTTTTGTTTTTGTGGTTTATTTAAAGTTATTAATGCCGATTATTTTGCAAATTTGCTTGGGAATATCTGGGAGATATATTAATTGATTGATTCCGTTGATTTTTTTTGTTTACACTTTGTTTAAGACGCAAGATTTCCGCCTTTTTTGGAATAAAATTAGCAGAAATTAATAAAATTCATTCTCAATTTTCTTCTTTGGCTTCAAGATTGGAGTAGCGGTGCTTGCAGCACGCATACAAAAAAATGTCCTTATGGTATTTATTCTTCGTTGTCAAACTCTTAAAGTGTAAGATTGTGTTTATAGCACGTAGTTGTTGTAGGGAAATTTTTTTATATTCTTATAAAGTGAATTTGAGTGGGTGATTAACCCTAGTTCGCTTTTGCGGTTATTGTTCGATTTTTATTGAGAATACTACTTAACTTTGAGATAACTTATACTTTTGTCTCTGGTTCAGTGCTTTGCTTTTGAAAGGGTTTTGTAAAGAATTTTGCGCTTTTGTTGGCATAAATTTGGTTTCATGCTCTTTCGAGGCAACTGCCAGTTTCACATTTAGTAATAAGAAAAAAATTTCCCGTAACGACCCTTTTCAGGCACATTTCTTTAATTTCTTAAAAAGAATAATAGGACTTTAACCTGTTCACACCCTCGAAGACAACATCCATGTTCATCGTTCCCGCCTTCATATGTACTTTATTTAATCGATTTAATTTATTAACAACATTTAATAACTTTGTTGTAATTGAATAACAAGGCTTCAAAATTCAATAACTTTATTAACATATTTGAAAACTGTTCCTCCTTAAATTATAGTTTTTCTACGTACCTTTCTAACAAGATGTTAAGTAGCTTCACTCCATATTAACATTTTGAAGTGAATATTTCGTTTGTAAATTTCTAACAAGAAGTGTGTTGGCATTTAACTATTGAATCGAGTATTTCTCTTTGTGTATGCTCAAAAATTTCAATTATTCAAGAAATTTTCAGCTTTGACTTCATGTAATTCAAGTTGCGTCATACGAGGTCAATTATATGCTATTGGCCAAATAAAATTAACGTAACAAATGTAAATACATAAACAACATAAACTTAATCAATTTGATTCAAGGTGATGATTTGGTCAAGGGTCAATTTGGTTTATTAACATTTTTAATTGACTTCAATCCTCACCTGATAATTTGACTTGAACAGTGGAAAAAAGAAAATTTGCTTACTGTATTCACTCACTAGTCGACAAGTCCTCTTAGAGCTAACATGTGGGTATGCACGTTAGTGCGTCGAAAAGTTTTACTTTGATATTAATGCTAGAATTAAAATAGTGTATCAGTTAGCCTATTTTATTTTGCGGTTATTGTATGATTTTTATTCAGAATATATTGTATCTTCGATATAGCTGGGATTAAAGTTTGATGACTCCAGCTCTTCGCTACTAAAAGGGGTTTTGTAAAGAATATTTTCTGGTTTCATCGGCATAATTGGTTTATGCTTTTTTCCTAACGAAAAGCCACTATGGTAATGGTAAATGTTTTTGAGACGATACACCTTTTAAACAAATTATAAACATACTTTTTTTAATGTTGCCCGAACGACAACTGGACTTTGAGGTTCCTTTTGAGTTATGGTCTTATTCAGGACTACTTTCACACCTTTTTTTGTCGAGCGACGCGTATTGTGGTGCAAGTCTCCAGGTCTTTGTTTACTAGCAGCTTGGTTCTACAGGTATTTATACTTTACGTTATTAAATTGTTCACGTAATTAAACTTTATTACTTTGCCAAAAAATTAAATGGGTTTTGATATCAAAATAAATTTTGTACATTTAGTACGTAGTTTTGTTTTCTCGTCGAAGCTTTTGAGTTTAATGACCGAAATGGAAATCTGATATTATCTGCATTTGTTTCTTTTTGTGTGCGACGTCCAAGGCTAATTTTGTTAATTTGTCTTGTAACGGCCAAGAACAAGTGTTTATTGACCGTGTGCAATAAGCTGTGGATAAGAAGTTATCTAACTGTTGTATTAAATTTAGGTTAGTTAGATTTTGTTAATGAAACCATGTGATTAGTAAGATGCTATTATAGTTTTTCTGACACATATCATCCTTCCTTATTTAGATTTTTAGGTTTACTATTTTTTTTAATTATTACAATATTTCAAACGCGATGGTTTATTTTTCTTTTGATAGATTATGTTAATTTTTACTTGGTCAAAAGCCTTTTAATTCATATTTATTTATGTTTTTTGCGCGCATCGATAATATTTCAAATTTGGAATTGTACTTAACTCAAGGTTACTCAAGAAAGTACTTACTTGGACGGACTTCTGGTAAACGAAAGACTGGAGGTTTTTCACCACGTCATCTTCGTTTGGCGCCCTTAAGTATTGACAAATTTCTTAAAACAGATTTCTCGGGGATTGTGTCCTTCCCTTCGGAGCTACGTCCATCCCCTAGTTTATGTTGCGTTTTATTTAGTACATGGCAATTGTCCATAAGGTGGCGCCACCGACTATCATTTGCTTACGAAGCAGATGCAAATATTCTAGCTTTTTTAACACGTGTATGTTCGGTTGGCAAGAATTTGATGTATTTCGTTAAAATTACAGATCTCTACAAATAATTTATTTTTTAAGAAGTTGTACTCATCCTTCACTTAATTATAGCACAATTGCTACTTCTAGCAGCTATAATATATTTTTGTCGAAATTCTAATTTAAAGGTAAGGACAATAACTTGCCCGGAATCAACAAATTTGATAATAACTATTTTTTATAACGTAGATTGCAATTTTATCAATTTAAATATAAACATAAAATTAGAATTTTTATTAAGTTGTAAATATTAATAAAATGTTCATGGAACTTAAATTACTAAAATCAAATATTCTCTTTGCAAAACAAACGTTGAAAGTGCAATTGGACTTTTTATTTGATTTCCAGCACTTTAAATACCAATGGCTGCTCATCTAAATTTTATTCAGTAAGGAATTTCTAAAAAATGTTTTGCAAAGATTTTTAATATTTAAACAAAGGATTATGTGCATTTTGGATAATTTGTTGAGTCGTCTATTTTTGGAAGTGCTAGATATTTTGCATATTTATTGCTGTTTGTAGGAGTAAAGTTATTTTCTGTTAATGGAAGCGGTAACACGTTTTCTTAGATTCATAGCTTGGTGGTAAAGTGGATATAACCACAACCTGAGTTTGTGTTTGAGGTGAAGACTGTGTTCTGTGGCACTTGGTAAATACTAACGAGAATATTTCTCGATTTGTATCTTTCGTGTATTGATGTAGTTACAGGTATAAAGTAAATTTTTACTAGTGTTATCTTAAGCTCTTCTTACATGATTAAAGTAAAAGAAAAAAAATTATACAATTTGTAATAATTGAAGTACAAAACTTGTAAAAAAACAGATATTATTTATATTTATATATTAATTTAAAACATTTATTTTTTTTGTATTTATATCGCAAACCTTTAAAAATTAGGAAAGCAAGTCACGACTTTATCACAGTGGATTGATTTCGTTGAAGACTCGAAGAATTTTGTAAAGTGGTCAATGGAAAAGTTAGGGACCTTATTGAAAAACAACTTAAAATTAATAAAGAATATCACCAAAAAAGTAATTTATCAAAGGCAGATCACCCGATTTCTTAATCATTTCTTTAGTGAAAAACATGTTTTTTAAAAGTGCGTATAAGTTTCGCGAAATCATAAGTTTATAAAATTTAGCACGTAACAGTGATGTTTTTTTTAGAAGAAGTTAAAGGAATTAATTTGCAGTTGAAAAGTTTAAAGCTACCGTTATGCATAATTTGAAAAGTAATCAAATATAAGTTTTTCTTTTAAACCCTATATAATGACGATTTGACTACGAACATTTCAGTGTGAAGTTACTGAATAAAATATGTCTCCAACGAGTTGGAACTTACAACATGTAGTTGTTTATCTGTTACTCAACTCTACTCTAAGATTTACAAAGTAAATTTAACAAACATGTTAAATTAAATTTGAACATTTTCAACTATTGCAAATTGTTACAGCGATGTTGGATACCTTTGTATTAATATTAACGTTATTGGTATTTATTCATCATCGTATTCATCGATTCCGCAAATATGCACATTATCTAAATGATTTGTTACTGTAATTAGAGTAGATGCTGACATATGAAAAAGTTGTAAATTGTGCTTTAACAAACTTGAGTTGTTAAAGTGCATAAACAAACACAAAAAATATTTCAACAATTCAATTTAACTTCTATGAGGTAGGTTCTGACTTTTATAAAAAAATTGTTTTCATTAATTTAAATTAAATCTGGTAATCTAATCGACTGTGTAAAATTAAAATTTTCACCGATGTGACGTCTCTTAAGGGGGTTGTGTCTAATTGGAAATATTATTTTTTATTCAAACATCTAAATATTACAAATCCGAAAAAAAGTTATAAAGACTACATGTTTATTGCTTGTTTGCAAATATTTTAAATAAAGCTAGAATAGTAAATTTATGCTTACGGAATTATGTGCGAAAATAAGATATACTCCCCGTTACATTTTAAGCTATTATACCCTATTATTTATACAAACTACATTTTTCGACAAGCTTACATTGTTCTACACAATACGTTATACCAGGGTGTCCATGGGTCCAATTTCTGTAGAAGTGTTGACCAGTCAACCCTACTGAGTTTCTGGTTTTGATGTTTACGTACTTTAAAATTAATTTAATAAGTCGAAACAACTAAAAGAAAACCTAGATACCGATTTACAATGGATTAACAAACTCAAATTTTATTAACGACCAATAAAATTAATTAATAAGATTCTCCCCATCAACACATTTCAATTCTTTGATTATGTTCCCAATTACAATTTTTCAAATGTTGACTGTTCTATCCTTCCTTATCCTTTGCTGCGGAGCTGCCCTCGCTAATAAACCAGAGATTTCGCATGATCCCAAAATTAAAATTCAATGGATTAAAATATGGGGACCGTGGTGGCCAACGGATAGGCCCGTTCCTCCTAACCACCCTATCGATTTCCAAAAGTTTTGTTATATAATTAGTTACGCATGATGAATTCCCTTGGAAGGTAATTGAAGCAACTTGTGGAAAAATTACAAAATATAATTAGTGTCATGATTTTGTTCAAGCTCCCCAGCCGTTAGGATTACAAAAATTTAAATAATACTGCGCTTTACACTAAGATATGACAATGGTAAGTAGGTAGAGAACTTGATCAATGTCATGCCCATGACCCAGTAGGGCAGACGACTTTAGTTATTTCTGAAGATATCAACCTTTTTTGTATTCATTTCGGGATTTCTACAACCAGCCTAAGAGCTAACAAGCAAATGTGATCTTAGATTGTGTATGACATGCAGAGAAAACCACTGTGGCGGGCCCCGCGTGCTACTTAATACTAGTTAGTTTAGCTCAAAATCTTATATCTATTTAATTTTCTAAATACATTTGTCTGAGAGTAAATTCTGGTCACATATTTAGATTTATATCTACCGATTCCATCTCTAATCGATGCTATCTTTGAGTCATTGTGCAGTGTAAGGTTTGAGATGAACCGTTCCTCATTGGTTATAGTGTGCACAACTTTATTTTGAAATATCTGCAAAATTGCAATATTTGATGGTTTTCAGCAGCACCACAGTTGTATCCCGTAAGCCCACACGGTACCGGATGACCCAATAAGACTGTTCCTCGGCCATATCTCAGGAACCGTTTGTCGTATGACTTTGGTAAATCGGCAATGAAAAATTGTAGGAAAATATTTTCAAGTTTTAAAAATTGCCACCAGAAGGCGTAACTGCCATCTTAAATTTTTAAATTGCATTTTCTATAAATTTCGCCTAATAAACAAAACAATTTTTTCACATTTGTAAAGAGAACCAGTTTATCTATCATTTCGTAAAAACAAAGTTCAGTTATTTCAAAAACAAAGACGGCGGGGGTGTTCCAATTGAATTTAGCCAACCTGCTTTAAATTTCTTAACGGTTTGACCGATTTTAACAACATTGGTATCGTTGAAAGAACATTTCTTAAGCAATAAGAATCAACTAAAATATAGTTAATTTAGTTAAATCTTTCTCCGCCAGGGCTAGTTTTGACACAATGACCCAAATTAAAAAAAATTCAAAAATCAAATGGAATGATATGACTTTTTTTATGATAAGGAAGCCAAATAACATCCAAATAGGCCAGTGAAAACCATTTTTCAAAATCTCGTTCTAACCTCAAATATTGGGAAAATGAGAATAATGGATGTTTGAAGATCGAGGACCGCACAGTAAATTTTCTAAACTATTAAAAATTTAGCCCAAAATGAATAAGATGTTAAAGTGACAATTGTGAGTTTAAATAGAATTTATTTTTGGTATTATTTAAAAAATATATATTATCAGAACATTCAACGTTGCTCCAAGGGACTAAACGCATTTTGAACTTATTGTCACTTTTAATAATTACTCTCGTAATTTAACCTTTAATTTAAAAAAGTAAACTTAAAAAACCTAAATAGGTATACTATATCCGAATTCGAATATGTTAGACCATATATTTTGAAACCATTTACAAAGATTCTTTGTAAAATTTGATGCTTCAAATCTAGTACTTTGCATACACACTTTTGAGCTGTTTTTTGCAATATGGTGTGGTCTTGGAAAAAAAAAAGATATACAGTGTGTCCAAAATTCGATGCTCACCATTGGTATTTTGGAAACGGTAAGAGTTACAGGGTCGGTTAAATGGAACAATATGGAGGTATTTATCTTACCTCTTCAGACCTTCTTTGTTTTTCCAAAGAAATGCGTTGCCTACTAGATATTGCAAAAAGTGAAAATCGGCATTTTCTTTAAACTTGCGTAGAATCCACACTATTTATCCTATCAAAAATATGTAAATATAAAAGTTGTAGACATTTAGATATTGAATAATATGCGTCATTAAAATATTTTTGCTTGCATCAGTAGCGAAATATGACCCAAAGTTGCATTTTTTTAAATAGAAATGATAATTTATTTTTATACAGTTGAATTACTTGATTTTTTTCCTTTTCAACGATATAAGGTTCGAGCTATTTATCTTGTGTACTTTAGAAGATATAAAGAAAAATCATTTTTGAGGCAGATTTATAATGTTACCAAGTTGTAAGCAATAATAACAAAAAACATAACGGGTGGATAACATCGTAAAACGAATGAGTTTTCCTATAAAAGATTCTCAATAGTGCGGCCATTGACTTCTAAAGCCATTTTGTATAGCGTTTTCAATATTTATTCGGCAATTCATTAATTGACGGACGCTAACTGAATTAAAGGCCCGCATGACGCTCTGCTGCAAATCATTAACGTTCTCATAATTGACAACGTATACTAAATTTTTTATGTGTCCCCACAGAAAAAATCTAGTATGGACAAATCTGGTGATCGCGCAGGCCAACGTATGGGACCGTTTGTTCCAATCCAACGGTTTCCAAATCTTGCTGATAAATATTCAGTGACGATCCTGGAATTATGGGCCGGGGCGCCGTCTGCTGAAACAAAATACTTCTTTCTTCTTGAATAGGTAGCTCGTCCAATGCATCTTCGACTTCGGCTTGCAGCAGTTGAAGATATCTAGTCGAATTAAGCGTTTGATTATAAATAAATGGACCTATCAAACGATTTCCCAAAATACCGCACCACACGTTAAATCTGAATCGTTCTTGGAAACGCAATTCTCGAACTATTTTCGGATTTTCATTATTCAATAATGATAATTATGCCGATTGTAAATGCCGTTGTTTGTGAATCTACTTTCATCGCTCCAAAGAATTTTTTTTAGAAAAAGAATTATCGTTTGTAACTTCATCCAGGTACCATCTACAAAATGTAACTCTTCGAGCATAATCATTCTCTTTGATATGATGGCATATCATTGGCTTATAAGGATGAAATTTCTTCTTTTTAAAACATAATGTACTGAACTTCTTGCCATACCACTGTCATTCGAAATTTTCTTACTGAAACGGAAGGCTCAACATTAACAGCGGCTAGAACAGCTATTTCAGCATCCTCATTGTCTTTTTGATAGGTTGTAGGACGAATGGCGGTGAAGGATCCACCTTGTCGAAGATTTTGCTCGAGTCGGGAAAACAAAGTTCTGTGAGGTTGCCTTCTTTCGGGGTATAAGTTGTGATATTCATTTGCTGCCGCAGTTGAATTACGATGGCATCTTATGTAGACAAACAAACATGTCCGTTTTTCATGGTTTGAAAACTGCATCATCAATTTTGAATATGAATAGCTTACTACAACAACTACAAGTTCTGACACGATACTACTGTAACAATATTATTGACAGATTTGATGTGCAGTTGTTTGTTTCTTAAAATTTGCAATCATGGATAGTGTGATGTGCTTTAAAATACATCTACAGATCTCAAAAACGATTTTTCTTTATATCTTCTAAAGTACACAAATGATAAATAGCTCGAACCCTATATCGTTGAAAAGGAAAAAATCAAGTAATTCAACTGTATAAAATAAATTATCATTTCCATTTAAAAAATGCAACTTTGGGTCATATTTCGCTACTGATGCAAGCAAAAAATATTTTAATGACGCATATTATTCAATATCTAAATGTCTACAACTTTTATATTTACATATTTTTTGATAGGATAAATAGTGTGGATTCTACGCAAGTTTAAAGAAAATGCCGATTTTCACTTTTTTGCAATATCTAGTAGGCAACGCATTTCTTTGGAAAAACAAGAGAAGGTCTGAAGAGGTAAGATAAATACCTCCATATTGTTCCATTTAACCGACCCTGTAAACTCTTACCGTTTCCAAAATACCAATGGTGAGCATCGAATTTTGGACACACTGTATATATGTAGTTTAGTTCATCTTTGAAAAAAATATAAAATGTTAGAAAATTAAAAAGTATAAGGTACAACTTTCTAATCGCAACAATGAAACAAAGTAAGTCTTGGATTGGTTATTAAACAAATGGAACACGATTCATTATAAAATGACAGTCGTAATTTTGTAAATTATTTTGTTGTGTTTACATTAAGAAAGCGCATTTTTTGAATTTGTAATCTTTTTTAAAATGCCGATTTCTAACCGTTAAGAAGTTAAAGCAGGTTATTGCAAAAACAATTGAACACCTCCCGCCGTCTTTGTTTTTGAAATAACTGAACTTTTGTTCGGTTTTTTAAATTTTCTTTTATAATCATTTTAAAATCGGTTTAAAAATCAATTTTTTAAATACGTTTTTTATAAGTGATTTTTAAAATCAATCGATTTTTGGAATCGGTTTTAAGATTGATTTTAAAATTGAGTTAAAACGATTTTAAAAATCGACTTAAAACCGATTTCAAAAAGTCGACTTCAAAACCGATTTTAAAAATCTATTTCAAAAATCGACTATAAAATCGATTAACCGATTTATCGATTTTTGTTGCCGCCACTAGTCTGTATGACCAAACTTCTATTGTATAGAAAAATATTGAAACCTTATGACTGTATTATATATTAGAGTAAGAGTCATCATCGCCTTGTGGGGGGCAGCTCTTGTAACAGTTGTTGTTCACAAAATAACAAAAAGCGGAACAACTTGAAAAAAAACTAAAGGGAATTCGGCTCGATGTAGCTCACTAAATTCGTGGAGGATAAGAATATTTAAAGTAGTTAGAGCAGCAGCGTCTGGCTTTGTCAGAGAGTCGCGTAGATCCCTGTAGAACTATAAGAAATTAGACTGCCCGTCTAACAAGACGCGACCTGCTGGATTAAGAAAGAAATAAAACCGACCAACAGGAGATCAACAGGTTTTACTTGAAATCTAATATGCTAAATCGAACACAAACCAAAGAGAAAGACAAACAATTCAGTACAACAAACAAGTCTTAAAATATTAGGAGAATGTGACAGAAATAAACCGTTCTAAATAAAACGCCCCAGCCCGTATTGAGCTGATTAAAACAAACGTTCGGTTGAGGAGGTACACTGAATAAAAAGTTACTTAAATATTAGGGATCAAGCCGTTTTATGTCATTGTAATTAAGCTTTATACGTATTATTATTATGAATAAATGGCTTAAATACTAAAACTTACCTGTAATCGATAGAATGTAGTTCCGAAAATAAACGTTCCTCTTAGAAGGTGTGCGGAGAAGAACAGAAAGCGATCAACTCCCTCGCTAAAGTATGCAGCATAACCAACCCCCTGTAGACGTGGTATCCACCGGTTGTCTGCAGCTTAATTAATAGAAACCGTGGTGTTGTCTTTTATTGATAGGGAAGGTTCTTAATCAGCCATTCCAGTGCCCTCAAGAGTTATCCAAGTACAATACACAACGAGAACATAAGGTCAAACGCAACGTGGGTGAATTTAGCCGGATTAAACTTAAACACCAATTTGAATTGGAAATCGTGAAACACCAATATTAAATAATTTTTGTGAAAATTTCACTTTAAAGAAATATGTTAAACACCCGCGTGTATCAAACGAAAAGGAAGATGTCCGCTGTACATCTAGAAAATTCAGTCTAATTTAATTTTCCACCAATAGAAAATTAGCAACATGCGCGCTAAATACGACTTTCATCGCAACATTCTACTCGCGACACACGTTTTAAGACAGCTCACGACATTTGTCCAAAATTCAGAAAATAAAACCGTAACACTCTTTCGCGACTTTAGCGGTTATGACATCATATCTGGGTGCTTCGCCATTTTTAGATTTTTTATCACATTTTTTATTTCTGAGGGCGTGAAGGAGCCTGTAAGTAATTTAGTTTTTCACTCAGTTCTCCAGCTGTAGCAGTCATAAGATGAGGTTGAAATGTAGTTGAAAAGTGATTCGCAAATAAATCAGCCTTTTCTTAATCTGATCTTATCTTACCCACGAGCCGTTGTTTTACGCAGTGATGATGACGGGATTATCACCCACTAGGTGGTGGTGTCGAGTGTAGAGTATTTGTTAGTCTTTCAACCGCCGTGTCTATTTTATCTTCTGCCTTTAGAGATACTTGAATTTATAAATTACTGGTTAGATACTCTTTGAATGCTTTCCAGGTTGTTTGATTGTTATAAAGTGAAGGTGTCTTTTGTTTAGTGATGATCGTCGTACTCATTGTGAAGATTATAGATAAGTGGTCAAAAAAACGATTAAAACAGGTTTTTACTTTACACTACCTTGGTGACGAAGAAGGCCATAGCATCTGATTTTTAAATCAGATGGGGATATGTGGGCTCACCTGTTGATAAGTGGGCATAGTTGTTTTGCCCTGTGCCTTAATTAGCTCTCGGCCTTTAGTAGTAACAATTGTAGATCTTTGCATTGTAATCCCCTTTCTTTTAAAAGAACATTTCATATTGATGTAGCCGTATTGCATGTTTTGGTGGGCTGCGTATAGCTGCTATTACTAGAAGCCTATCAAGCATTTGACATCTTACAATGGTGCCTTGTATAAATTCAGTAGAAAACCTTTCATTACATGATGTGATTAGTAATGATGATAGATGAACCAGCGTAGGCTGTACCATCTGAGTGGTTAGTACAATAAGTCAAATAGTGAGGTATTTTAGAGTAACTGTATTCAGTCAAATGAGGTTCAAAAATTAACAAAATCTCAATTTTTGTTGTTTGAGAATAACTGACTAAATCTCCATGCTGCCGAACTAGCCCATTTGCATTCCATAAACCAATGCGTAGAGTACCCATTAATTTAATTTGTTAGCTAGCGTGGGTAGCAGATTTCAATATCGTGCTGTTCTGGTTTATTAATGGAGTAAACATTGTTTAAAATTTTGACAAGAATGGTAATAATGTAATTTCATTAGTGTTTGTAATCCGGGTTTGGTTATTTATGGGTGGGGTGATGTAACCTGAGCATAAGTTAAATTGTTTAAGTTGAAGTACATGCTTTTATTTAAATATTGGTGTGTACATATTTTCATGGCTTGCGCAGATGGAGGAAATACTGTTCTGTTTCTGTTAAGTTGTATTTGCTGATAAATCCGGCAACCTTTATAGTTTGCAAGGTGTGGGTCTCGGTACAATGCACAAGTGGCGGGATTGTCTTTAGATTTTGTGAAGATTTATATATATTTCACAAATAAAGCAAAAAGCTATATTTGATTAGAATATGTTTGAGGTGTATAGTATAAATAATTATAATGTTGAGTTTACGATGCAGAGTATCCATACTGGTGTGATTGTTGGTTTTGAGTTATAAAATACTTGCGGTTAAGGTAAATACATATTTTGGCTGTTATTTTTGTAAATTTTGCATAAATTGCAGATATTATGAGATGTTAGTTAGTTGTGATATAGAAGAAGTTTAAATGTTTTTAACTGACTTGTAAAATGCGTTTTTGGATTTGATGCGTACTGACGTATCACTCCGAGATATTCGATGTAGACGTGATATATTCTATTATCCAGCGTTCGCTGATTATATAAAGGTGAACTGTGCTAAGTGTTTAAACAGGTCAGACAAAGACAAAGTCGACTGTTTTGACTATAAAAGTTGTCTACCTTAAATGTACTGACTTATCGATATCGAATTATTAAACTGCTATAAATTAAACGCTACAAGTGTGCAAAGGCTCCTAGACTAACGTAAGTAGCACGTCAAGTTATTCTTCATCTCCTGAGCATCTTACAACTTTCTTATATTACGCATAAAATAAAAGCTATGTGTAATAAAATTTTAAAAATTTTGCAGTGACGGTCTTGTTAATGAGGTCAATTGGTCAATGACCCACCAAAAATAAGTTAGTGGTTGCAGACAAAACGTTTTCCTTATTCTCGGACATGCGTAACTAAAATAAAAATAAAATAACAACGCAAATACAACTGTATTGACAAAACCTATATGTTGACGTATTTTTTCTATAATGGTGTTATAATTAGATTCTTATAAATAAATTTGCTTAATAATTTCTAAACGGAACGGAAAATTTTGTAATAAATAAAAAAGATAAATGTCTGGTATCAGATAATTTGAGGATGTAATGCATTTTAAAACGTAGTTTTTTATTCTGAACAACTTTTCATAGTTACAGTTTTTGATATTCTTGCAAATAAAGGTACTTTACTCATGTACGATCCTATAATTTTGTCAAATCTCGTATACGATTGAAAAATATTAATATTTGATTATTGTAATTTATATTTAGAACATGCAAAACTTCTTATATTGAAAACCTTTTTCGAAAAATTAATAATAAAAAAGTTTCCCATACGTTGCCAACTTAAGTAGATACACAGCAGACTTAACTAGTATTTAGACAATCGGGCTTTATTGTATTACAGATGTAGATTTAATTAAGAATATATTGTGCACTAGAAGATTTTATAATTGGTAACAAACACCGAGAATCAGTTTATAAAAAAATCGATTCTTTGATCAAAATTTTAATTAAACATTGGCAAGAAACAGTTCAATTCCAAACATACATCGAGAACAACTTCGATAGCTGTTCACAATTATTCAAGATGCGGTTGTCGAGTAAATAGTCAATGGTGGGTATATCATCTACGACGTAGATAGTTCTAACCTTTGTTTAAATGAACACTAACCCTGCAACTACATTTACTGCTGCTGACCAATAATTATAGGTTTCCTTCTTTTCTAAATTTCTAGGTACATTCAAACTGCAAATATTTCATAGTGGCAAGCTCGGAGTTTTGCTTTGCTTTCACTCTTTGGCAATGTGTTTTGATGAATACCTCATGTGTCACTTTCTTTGGGATAATGCAAACGACAAAGGTTTGCGTTAGTATTCTCCTTAGTTCTAAAACACTCATATGCCTTTGACTGCGATTTTACCAGTTGTTATGTACCTTTCGTTAATACACAACACAAAAAACTAATAGTGCAACAACCGAACATGGGGAATTACTTTCTGTAAATAGTGTGGACCGAATCATCTAACCGCTTTATATACTTCTCTCCTTTTAAAGTTTAAAATGTTTTTGTCTTTTTCTTGGTGTTAATGAGATATAGATTACTGTTACACAAAAACGTTTTGAAAGGGTTTTAGTTAGCACGTGTTCTAAAATTTTAGTACGTTAATATTAGCAGGGTAAAAAGTCATTGATTAAAAAGAATTAATAATAAACGACATAAGTTTGATTTTTTTAATTTTCCAAAAAACGGTTTGGTACCGCTTTGCATTCTTCTTGATGCCGAATGAGTGGCGTATGATGACAATATTAAGAAAATAAAAGCCAATGGATAGAGGTGAAGGTGAAAGACATCTAATTGAAGTGCTTATTAAATTAATACAATGTTGATTGAATTAAAACACATTTTTGATGTAATACTGATAGATCCATATTACTAGTTAAATAAATTGTCAGTTAGTTGATTCAACATTGATAGCACTTTAAAAATCTATTAGAACTTAATTGTATCAAATCATAATCCCTAAACAAACATTGTAATGAAGTAAACGAAATTAGAATATGTATCAGTGTCTTTCACCTTTTGGATTGAGGTTCCAAATTTTTATGTAATGACAAACGAGCAATTTTTTCTTTAGTTTGGTCGACTTCCTCCCAAATTAATGCTATTTCTGGCATGCCTTTACATTTTAATTAAGTTTGGCCAGAATGTAAAAAACGATGAACTGAGAAAATATTTCGAAAACACATATATTAAGAAACAGATTTATTATACAAGCAAATATATTAATAATTAATGTGAGTATATTATAACATCGAGTAATTAGATTTGGATTCAAATGTACAGTGGTAAAACATAAAATAGTTAACTAAATTTTAATTGAATGAATATGGCACTGTGTGATCACGTTATTCTTTTTTAAAATATTTAAAGTTAGTTAATTCATTCAAGGCATTAGATAAAAATGGTGGCGTCGGGCGTTGTCCTTACATGCTATCGAATAAGTTGTACCCAAATTAAAGGGCGTCTGATTAACAGGGAATACATAACCAGTAGGAAAACTATTTCTTTGATTTATCCTTAAATCATCTTCAGGTTTTAAAATTTTCATGAAATGTGAAAAACAAGGAAGAAAAAGAGAAAACCAATAAATAGTTTATTTGAGTGTAGGGCAATGAACAT
Organism: Abscondita cerata; assembly: GCA_030710515.1. Taxonomy (NCBI): domain Eukaryota; kingdom Metazoa; phylum Arthropoda; class Insecta; order Coleoptera; family Lampyridae; genus Abscondita; species Abscondita cerata. Next base: position 89,411 of record JALBCR010001586.1, on the reverse strand, counting down.
TTGCTTTTGAACAGTGTACGAGAGAAAATAAATGTCTCCTCAATCATTCTCTTTTTCAATATGAAATTTCAAAAATAGCTAATTTATTATTATTATCTCTTTTATAAAGTTATTAATTCTATTTGACATGTGCTCCATTTTTTTATGTTTTTTAACATATAAAATTGTACTATCTTATTAATCATGTAATTTCAAATATTTAATGCAATTCTAGTTTCATTACAGTGTTATTTTTAAACTAATCTTTATACATTAAAGCAATCTGATACTCTTTTTATACTGTCAATAATTTAATTTGAAAGTAAATATACTTTTATATAAGAAGCATCTTCTGAAGGTTGAACTTTAACAAAGTTTTAAAACTAAAATGCAAAGCACGTAAAATTTTTTTTGTAATAATTGATTTGACTTTTACTAGCTTTTAATTGCTGTCCCTTAAAATTCGTTTCCATTAAGATGTTTACAATGCATTCTTTGAGATGGGCTGTTAGGTATGTTTATCAAGAGAAAGTTTAATTATATTGATTAAATACAAAACCCTTCAATTGAAAAATTATCGTTCGGTTCCTTCATTGTTTGCAAAGATTTGCTAGGTAATGGCTGAGTAGTCTTTTGGCTTTAATGAGATTTGAGTTAAGATGATATCCAAAAATAAGGTTCAGATTGGAATCAAAATTAATGTTACTTATCTCAAGTTATATTGATTTTAATTTGTTTTAGATTTAAACGGTATTCTGATTAAAACTAGTGTTACAGCAGAATTTTAAAATAAAATACAGCTTTTATTGTCAAATGTACTTTTAATTTAAATCTTAGGAAGAATGTTAGGTATTTGAAATTATATTTGTTTTGAATATTTTTAAAATTATTTCTTGATTTTTTAAAAGAGATTATACAATAGCAATTAATTGTTATTTTTGCCAACACTTAGTTTGTTGTAATCATTAAAGAATCGGCTTATGCAACTGCTTACACATCTATAGACAAAAGTTGTTTTAATGCAAATTAACTTTTCGGACGTTACGATAGCACAAGGTTACAGCAACTCTTTTTGTAGTATAGAAGTGCCCTTCTGTGAGTAATAAGTAGACAGTTGGGCAATTGTACAATCGAGAACTAACCCTTGAGTTCTCTCACTCATGTGCCCACAAGGACGAAACAGCAGTCGAAAGATTCTCGGTGTTAGCGTTTCTTGCAATTTACAGTAGGCGATTGTAGATTGTTCTTTTTGCCAACACTTAGTTGGTTATAATAATCGAAGAATTGACTTATGTAACTGCGTAAACATATTTCGACAAAGTTGCTTTAATTCAAATTAATTGTTAGATTGCCGTCACCTTAAGCTTAGATTAATTACCTGGCATTATTTCAGCAATAATTTCCCGAAGAACACGTATACGTCTAAAAATATATAATTAATGTCACTATGATCGTCTATAGATGGTCACAATTGCCTGATTGTGCGATGTCATTTCAACATCGCAATGTCCCCGTGATTAACGTCTATATTGCATCCGATTTAGATAAAATTAAAATATACTTTAGTAGACGTCTAAAACACATTCATTTTTTTACCTGAATAAAACGTCTAATTTCGATTACAGTTTTACCTGCTTGATTAGATTACAAATAGACGTCTATATCTGTATACACTTATAAAGTATAAAAATCAATTTGTGATCACTTTTAATAGAAGTCATAAATTAATAATTTTTTGACTCTATAAAACATAAGAAATATATTTCAATTTGATATCACTATGTAGATTAAATTTAGACATCAATGTATTTAATAAGTTAATATGCATGTTATTAAACAAAAGTTATACGGACTTAAGTTAAATGATTTACAGAACAAACTAAAATCAAATATTACACAAAAATATCATTTATTATTGATAAAGTACAAAACAAGTGTAAAATTTAAAGCAACTTAAACAAACGTTAGTAACAACATAACAGAAATGAAACTAAACATTAATATACCATTCATAAGACAAATAAAAAAATATATTACGTACATTATTGAATTACATTGTATTTTTAACTATTTATTTTCTTCTCTTCTTTTACCATAATTGTATCTCTGATTAGAAAGGCGGAACCAATCCGGAGTGCTTTTCTAATATTAAGCATGTTTAGATCGTCTGGTTTGTAGTAAACACTGCAGTTATAATTAAAAAACAATTATTTGACCTATCATCAAACTTATTAGCATTAAGCATTTTTCAAGCAAATGTTAGGAATGCACTAAACAAGGTTAAAAACAAATAATTCGCTCTAGAGCTGTTACGTGTGATGTCATTTTGATAACGCATTGATGTAACTATAAATACCTTACCTCACGTGCCTGAACAAAATCTCCGAAATTTAGTTGATTTACAAAGCCGTTCTTAGCTTGGTAATAAGGTTACCTACCTAAGCTCAAAATGATTAATATCTATGCAATTCTAAATAAGAACGCGGTTTTGTGACCAGATTTAGATGTTAGATGAGTTTATGCTTCATAATCATAAATCGCCAACCAAAACAAAAATCCATCGAAAGCGCAAGTAGTTGTGCAAGTAATTTTTAATGAGTTTGGAAAATTAATACAAAAACTTACCTTTAAAACAAAGACACAAACAGCACACACAATCAATGACCACAGTAAACCGTTGAATGATTCAACAAGATTCTAAATTAAAAAGCACGTATATAGACAAAACAAACACAGGCGACTCAACTAATTTGCGTAGGATTTCTTCACACGTTTGCAAAACAAGCAAGTTATCGCAGTTAATATTTGTTAATATTTTAATTACTGCTTTATTAGCGTTCACGTGTACTTTACTAAAGGAATCATTTGGGTTACCTCCAAACTTTCAAAGACACGGCAATTTTTTTTATAATCCATTAAACAATTACAGCCTTTTATTTCATTTTACAATTAGCCGTATGTAAATTGAAGTTTTCTAAATATAATTGAAACAGAAAACATAAATAAAAGTGTAAGGCAACATACAATCAACTTTGTTTCTAAAATGTTTATTGTTTGCAAAATTGTTACTATCTAAACCTTATCTTAACCTTATTTTGACTAAAATTCAAATTACATCTAAATTATAAATCAATTAGACCATTTTCTTGTAGGTAAATCATTATGTATACAATACATCACATTTTTTGATGTATAACATACATCTATATTAAATCTAATACCGAACATCATATTTCCTGCGTCTAACATACATCTTTATTATATCTATCTTACCCAAATCTAAATAACATCATTTAATTTACATCTTTTATATTTAATTTTTTTCCATAGACGAGTTTAGATGTTTTCTGACATCTTTTAAATGCGATTTAGACCAATTTGTGTTGTTCGGGTGATGTAGTAGTCAAAGTCAAATGTAGTGACAAGTTGTTTGGATAATTGCAGCAATTTGTTTCTCTCTTTTTAGAAAAGATGAATTTCAGTAGTGTTAAATACTTCTCCAGTGCCAAGTTTACAGTACAGTACAGTATACTAAAATTAATAGAATCGAATGTTTTACTTAAGTCCTTAAAAATTCCAACAGAGTATACTCCATCTTTCATACTACCACTAATGCTATTGTAAAATGAATGAACGAAAACGGAAGTCATTACTATTGATTTATAGATTGATATATTGGAAAGATAATATTTTTTTGGGTAGAGGCATCACAAACGCAAAATTTAAGATTTTTTGAAAAATACCATGTTCAAAAGATAAGTTAAGGCTTACGAATGCTGTACTACCCTCACTCAAATGCCAAAATTGTTGGACACTTTATGCTCTTTTAGGTCCAATACTAGTTTACGCCAAAACAATAATTTAGATATTATGGAAGGCTGAAGTATCATGGGATGAATCCGTTCCTCTAGCAACTCATTCAATGTGGATTCAATATCAAACTTAGTTGACCTTATTATAAAGTTTGAAATTTGAGCGTTACTTTTCTACCTTTGGAGCGACCGACCTCCAGCTACACGGTTTTGGCCAGCGAAAAGGCGTATGGCGTTTGTATATAGTTAGATTAATTTGCATTAAGTCACGCATCTCAGTTGATTTATCGCTTATGCTATATTGTTGTTCAATCATTGCTACCTCATATTAAAAATATATACTTATGGCCTAATTCCACAATCACGCTATATTGGAGAAACGCCCTCCTTATTTACTTAAAACATTTGTAGCAAAGAGGATAGCAGATATTCAAAGACAATCGCTTGTCCAAATCGAAATTCCTAAATTCCCATCTAATCTGCATATAAAAATTTAGTACAGTGACATCTATAATGTCCGCAATAAAGAACGACGTAAGCTCGCCCCCCTAAGCTTAAATGAGCTTTAGAGATCACACAACTTAATGGCAAAAACAACTAAGCTCTTGGCCTTTTTAGATGAAATATTAATGAACTGCTGCCGAACAATAGGAAACGGATTTTTCCAAATCTGTACATAGACACTCAAGGTTTGCTGAGAGTCGGAGAAAGATTTTTTCAGTCGGAATTAATTCAAGAGCCTGCTCACCATCATATGCTTGACTCCGACATGCTGGTATTTAAGCTACTTTGTATTGATGCGTCAAACTTATTGGCCTCTATATACTGCAATATTACGCCAAAAATAATTCACCTATGCATAATTTTTTATGAATCAAACAGCATCCTGATGACCATATCATGGAAAGCCTCACCAAATCACGAGTCACGCCAGTTCGTCTGTTTTTGCGCATAGGAATAGATGTGGTCCATTATATATCAAAGAAAAACGGTTTTGCAATCGTAATTGAATAAAGGCCCACCTAGCGGTATTTGTATGCATGTCAACTAAAACTTTGGAATTGATGTCTTATCTTTGGTGGCTTGTGGAGGCAGCTGTAAAATTATGTAAACATCATTTCATTCGTGATGTTGGTGATCATTTACTAACATTTAACCAGTTAGAAACCTATGTGATTGAAAGTGAGGCAATTTTAAATTCACGTCAATTTTCTTGTCCTGTCCTCTGTTCCTAGCGATTTACTTCCCTTACCTGTTGACCATTTTCTGATTGGTGGTCCTTTTAAAAATCACTTCATAAACATCCCATTTAATCAGAGTGTCGGCTTAACAGCATGCTCAGAAATTAAGACAGCATTTCTGGAGAAGTGAGCATAAGAGTACTTTACAGCTGATTCGATTAGCCGGCCATTGCATTAAGCTAAATAAACTCCAAATTCAATGGTCTCTCGGTCGCGTAACTGTAGTCCACTCCGGGAAAAACGACATTGTTCGAGTAGACACGGTAAAGACTTTCACTGGTGAAAGCAAACGATGCGCTAAAAAAATATGCCCATTATCAATCAATTAATCTAGCGACTTCAACCACAAATCTTTAGATCCGTTCAAAGAGGACGGCATGTTGCGTCGCAGCAATTAATATTTTTAAAGCTATCTTTATTTTTATAGTACTTATTTATGGTCTAGGTTAAGTTATTAGTAATAAACCTGTAACTTAAGGGTCATGTAAATGTAATTAATCCTCCAAACTTTAATGACGTACCGACAGCTTAAGCTAACTCTTGTTATTTTAGCTTCATTAAAGTGTCATCGTCTACCTTTTTCGACTTTCAAAAATGTGTGTTTATTTGTGTAATATTTTCTTTGGATTAGTTTATATTTTTAAATTAGTTTATCTCACACATTTTTTGCTGGAATTATATTTTATTTTACCAGTATGGTCAATATTTTCATCTTCACTAAGATTGATCAAGCAAGATCGAATCAAGTGCATCTATAAACATTATACCCAACTTTACTCATGGAAAATAGTAATTGTTTGCAAGTATAATGCATTCCAAATGCATAAAATAAGAGCAATTATGTCAAATAATTACCCAAATAGTGGCGGCAAACTAGTTGCGATCCTACACCCATGTCTTGACTTATCTTAGTAGCATGTCAATAAATTTTTTATCTGTTTTTTATTGAGTCATTTTCTATTCTTTGCAACGGTAATTTTTTTGTAAATATTTTGCTTTTTTCAATTTATTGTAGGTTAATGAATTGAAACCATATGAAACTAACACTAAAAAATAATACACAGAAACGTTACATCGAAAATTCTTCGAAACCGTGAGTGAAATTCCCGGTGTTATATTTTTAAGCGCCATTTTGTCGTTCTTTTTGTTCCACCTTGATTTGATATCTATAATTAGTATCTGAGGAAAAACTTCTCCAACATACTAGGTGGATGAATTATTTCTTCCCCTTTATATTGATTGCTACTGATAACTCATACCTCTCGTTTGAGTTACGAAGTTGTTGCACTATTATCAATCTACACAAGAATTACCACTCGCTATAATTGTGATTTATATGGCCATTTCTCCACTAATAAGACAACTTGATGTTTCTGGAAGATTTTTATTCCGAACTTCTTAATTTTACTATAATAGTAATGTATGATGGAAAAATATATTATTCTATCAGTGCATTTTTAAAAGTCTTATTAAACAGAATTTATAAAATTTTTTTAAATACCCAAACACAGTCCCCATAATTCATTTCATAGTGAAGTGTTTTAAATTCTTGCATTGTAAATAATTTATTCATTTTTGGTTTTAACATACTGTTTATATCTAATATATACAGGGTGTCTAGAAACTCTCTTGACAAACGAAGACCGGAGATTCCTCAGATAATTTTAAGACAATTTAACCCAATTCACCTAGTCGAAAATGCTTCCTAAAGGGAGCTAGAGCTCTTTGAAGATGGCGCCTGGTAAAGTAAAAATTAAAAGATAAACTTCGCGGACTGACAACAATTTGACAATGAAAAACGTAGGTTTTACTTTTTGTTGGCAGTTCAGAACTCAACTAGTGCAAAAAATATAAATTTAACTTTAATGACAAAAACAAAAAATTTTCAAATCCATTTTCTAGAAAACGGTGTATCTAATGACTTAAAGTAAGAGTACCTTTTAGTACCAGAATACTTGAAAATTTAATAATCTAGTGTCACAAATGCTTAAAAGTTAATGAAAAAAAAGTTATGCGTTAAAATAAACGTTGACCTACCCAAAACTGACGCCTATGACCGGTACTAGAAATTCGCAATTGATGGAATCGATTCATCTCTAAAGGCTAATAAGCATACCAGTTTTGTTTTTTAAGTACAAGCGTTCCTAGAGGTATTTTAAAAAAACGTAAAGGCGCCATCTTCAAAACAGCTCTAGCTCCCTTAGGAAGCATTTTCGTACTAGGTGAATTTTTGTTAAATTGTCTTAAAAATTATTTGAAGAATCTCTGGTCTTCGATTGTCAGGATAGTTTCCGGGACACCTCCTGTATACACAGTGGTCTAGCGAAAAGTTAGCACTCTAGCTTTTCACTTTTTTGTACTTTGAACCCAAAAAGCTCGGACACGTCGATTTTTGCTTTTGAGAGGGACACATTTTAAATATATTTTTCTGACCTGCACCTATAACCCTAGCGGAGGTGAGTAACAACCCCAAAATTTTAAAATGAAAGAAATCGAGTGATATATCATTTGAAAGGGCAAATAGTTATCTTTCTAATAATACCGCATTTCACTGTTATAACATTGATTTAAATTATTTAAAAAATTACAGTCTAGTCCTAAACTTTTGAGCACAGTTCCTCTTTTAATTATAAGTCTGGCCGTCATTCTGTTGTTTATACCCCTTCAAAATATTATGAGTGAAGTAGAACGCTGACGGCGTGAAGTTGGTTCACCGTGAAGTTAGGAGCCCATTTTGTCACTTGGTTTAATATGACGCAAACTACTATTGTAGAATTTCTGTTGAGATATAGTGCCGAACCTCAAGTCCTCTGGTGAGTTTCTTTTCCTTTTAATTTTTGTAGTTCATCAAACCTACTACTTTTTGGTTTCATTTCTGTAATAAGCTACCTTACACTGTTACTGTGCTTTAATAAATTACAATACGTTAGTTAATCTTTACGGTAACAGCAAGTTTTGTTAGGATTTAACAGTCCCCTGGCGTCAGTCTCTAGATTATAAAGCAAACACAGGAGACTATTTGCTCTACCAGAGGACTGAAACTTGTGTATACTTTATAGGTACAAGATGGCTACTAGCAAGAAAAGAGTAATTGTAAAGAGAAGAGGTACTGGAGAAAAAAAAGCAGGGACGGAACGCCTTTGTTATCAACGTATTAAAAAATGATTCTGAAAAATGGAATGAATTAAAGGAAAAGAACATCGTAAAGATTTTAAAAAATTGAGAAAGGTAGTAGAAAATTAGTAAAAGCCATACCGAACTATTAAGAACACAGAAGGAGAAAAAAGAAATGGAGGGAGCAGGTTGCTGTCACCGTAATAAGAAAAAAACTTTACGGTATATTACCAACGTATTTAAGCCAAAGAAAATACATCGAATTCCTGACAAAGAAAGAAGTGATGAACGTCAACGTCGTAAACAGAGTCATGGCGATTATGACTTAAAGCAAAATGAGAAAGAAACGTAAAGAGCGGATAGAGAAGAAAACCTTAAAAGAAAAAACCAAAACTATTGTTGTACTAAAGAAGAAAGTTGCAAGTACAAAAAACGACTGTCAATTTTTCAGACAAAGCAAGAACTCCGTCAAAACCTGATACACTAAAAACACGTTTAACAAAAGACTCCACATTCGAGAAAAGAATTGGTCGACAAGGCACTTATTGGTAAAGCCATTAAGGAGCAGCTGCAAGAGAATTTTTCTACGCAAAGGAAGGAAAAACTTGCTTTAAGTCAAGTAGTTTCTGGAAAAAAATTGTTAAGAATTATAAACTATGGAGGATACCAAATGTGCAGGAATGTTATCATATAAAAGATCGAGGAAAACTGGTAAGGATTTAAACAATTGAGAAAAATACTAGGATATCTGAAGAAATTATTACTACCGTTATAAACTTTTACGAAGACAATTCTAATAGCAGACAATGAGAGGAAAAAGAATTTATAACCCGACAGAAGCAGAAAAGCAAAAAGTTTACCTTCTTGATTCATTGACTAGCCTTTATAAAAAATTCAAGACAAACTGATTTGAGTTATCAAGCATTTTGTCGATTTTGTCCGTTTTGGCGGTGATGCTCTAAGTTGATGATCGGGAAACGGGTTTATGATTATCCATGCCAATATAGATGGAAAATTGTCTGCTTTATATGCGTGGAAAATCTTAAATTACAATATCATCAAAAAACTTCTACAAGAAATATGTTGTAATCTATTATAATGTAGGACAGTCTATCTAGGCAATGTGAACGTTGTATAGATAGAACCCCCCTGTACAAAGAGTAGTGCTGTACCTAAAGAATGCTACCAATCATACTGTACGGTCTCCGAAAAACAAGTGTCACTCACCAGTATTATTTCTGACCTCACCTTCAAAAAATATTTGAAGTATTGCCGGGTCCAAATCAAACACCTTCTTCACTTGAGGTGATGAACAAGTTACCCGATACCGCAATAATACAATGTTTTACATCTTTTGCATACTAAAATTACAAAAACGACTTCAAGTATACAACGGTTTTCATGGAATTATTCAAAAAATCGAGCATGGCAAAGGAGCTCCCGATGGGGGTTGGAGCAACCTTCAAAAACTGTTGTTGATTCTGTGGTAGCCGCTGGTGGGGACATTGAAGACCTGGATACTTTTGTACAAACTGTAGGACAGAGATGCCCTTCAATTTTATTAAGCTTTGTCGATGATGACGACTTCAAAAATATTAGTGCAAAAATTCAAAGGATGCAAAAAATATGAAGAACTTTCAAGGGTACTATTCAAACCAACAGAAAAAACACCAAAAACTGCACCAAAAACTTGACTCGGACACGTGTTTCAACAGCTAAGCTGTTATCATCAGCGATACCGATACTAAAAATAAAAACAACTGGAAGCTTATATAACTATATGCTTATCACGCATCGTTAAACTTAATTGATTCTTAGATAAGCTTAAATAATTCCGAAAATCCTAATGGGCCGTTATCATCATAATTCATAAGCAAATTTCTGTTTTAAAAATTTCTAAACTTTCATAAGAATCAAGTTCGTTTTTATTATCTACCCTCTTAATTAATTCAATGTCGCCTACTCTATGGCCATTTTCAAGCATATGCATGGCAACACTGGACCTATCTGTGCGATGATATTTGACATGAGCTACGTGCTCTTTTTTAAAACGAGTTTTAATAGGTCTCTTGGTTTGCCCTATATATACTTGGTTACAGTCTTTACAATTAATTTTATATATTCCCGATGCTTATCACTACTATTTCTATTGGGTCTTTCGGATTGCCTAAAAGATTTTGCAAGTTGTTATTACTAGAAGTCACTGTTTGATAATCAAATTTTGAAAATATTTTTGAAGACCTTTTGTGTATGTGGGATAATTTGGTAATTTGACATATTTCTTATCTATTTTGTTATTACTAGTTCCTAACGTTGTAATGTTTCTAATGTTTAACTTATGTTTATGTTTTCTAATTATGTTTGTGACAATTGATTCTTGAAAACCATTGTATGATGCAATCTGCTTAATATTTCGCAGTTCTTTATCAAAGTTTTGTTTTGACAATGGGAAATGTAATAATCGGTGAATCAAAAGTTGAAAGATGCAAGTTTATGTTGCATATTATGGTTGGAATCATTTGTTATAAACCTCATAGTGTTAGTGTCTTTACGATAAATATCTATATCTAGTTTGTTGCCATTTCTTGTCACTAAAGTGTCTAAGAAAGGTAACTTAAGGTTTGTTTCTGTTTCATAGGTAAACTTGATCGTCTCAAATTTTGAATTTAAAATTTCTACAAATTGCTGAGGGCTGTAAACTTTAGTGTCGATGACTGCAAAAAACGTCATCTACATATCTACACCAAATTCTAGGAAAATATTCTAAATTATTTTTTAAATCAGTTTCAAATTTACCCATGAACAGGTTAGCCATAAACGGAGATAAGCTGTTACCCATTGTTGTACCATAATTTTGTTGATAAATATTATCCATAAACCCGAAAAGCAATGCGTCCCATTGTTTCAGGTATTAATGCTCCTACTTATCTGATATCTAAATGGTTGTCAAATAAATTCAACAGTTTGAATATCAACAATCAAATTTCAGTGTTCAAAATTCACACGATTTTATTGAAAAAAATTAAAAACATTGAGCTGACTGAGAACGAAGTTTTAGTTTCATTCGATGTCTGTTCATTGTTTCCAAGCGTTCCGATAGATATCACTTAGATTATTTGAAAGATATGTTACACCAAAACCATTTAGACAATTCAGAAGTAGATAATTTTATTAAATTAGCAAGATTATGTATGAGTCAAACCTACTTTCAAATTAACAATAATATTTATCAACAAAATTATGGTACAACAATGGGTAACAGCTTATCTCCGTTTATGGCTAACCTGTTCATGGGTAAATTTGAAACTGATTTAAAAAATAATTTAGAATATTTTCCTAGAATTTGGTGTAGATATGTAGATGACGTTTTTGCAGTCATCGACACTAAAGTTTACAGCCCTCAGCAATTTGTAGAAATTTTAAATTCAAAATTTGAGACGATCAAGTTTACCTATGAAACAGAAACAAACCTTAAGTTACCTTTCTTAGACACTTTAGTGACAAGAAATGGCAACAAACTAGATATAGATATTTATCGTAAAGACACTAACACTATGAGGTTTATAACAAATGATTCCAACCATAGTATGCAACATAAACTTGCATCTTTCAACTTTTTTGATTCACCGATTATTACATTTCCCATTGTCAAAACAAAACTTTGATAAAGAACTGCGAAATATTAAGCAGATTGCATCATACAATGGTTTTCAAGAATCAATTGTCACAAACATAATTAGAAAACATAAACATAAGTTAAACATTAGAAACATTACAACGTTAGGAACTAGTAATAGCAAAATAGATAAGAAATATGTCAAATTACCAAATTATCCCACATACACAAAAGGTCTTCAAAAATATTTTCAAAATTTAATTATCAAAACAGTGACTTCTAGTAATAACAACTTGCAAAATCTTTTAGGCAATCCAAAGACCCAATAGAAATGTGTGATAAATCGGGAATATATAAAATTAATTGTAAAGACTGTAACCAAGTATATATAGGGCAAACCAAGAGACCTATTAAAACTCGTTTTAAAGAGCACGTAGCTCATGTCAAATATCATCGCACAGATAGGTCCAGTGTTGCCATGCATATGCTTGAAAATGGCCATAGAGTAGGCGACATTGAATTAATTAAGAGGGTAGATAATAAAAACGAACTTGATTCTTATGAAAGTTTAGAAATTTTTAAAACAGAAATTTGCTTATGAATTATGATGATAACGGTCCATTAGGATTTTCGGAATTATTTAAGCTTATCTAAGAATCAATTAAGTTAACGATGCGTGATAAGCAGATAGTATATATAAGCTTCCTGTTGTTTTTATTTTTAGTATCGGTATCGCTGATGATAACAGCTTAGCTGTTGAAACACGTGTCCGAGTAAAGTTTTTGGTGCAGTTTTTGGTGTTTTTCTGTTGGTTAAATAGACGCTGCAGTTGGTGTTCCTTTCCTTTGGTACTCTTCAAGTTCATCAGATAACAGAACATTATTTATAATCACAATCGTCAGTCATCGACAACACTCACCTAATAAGTTTAAGTTGTTTTTGCGAAGAACATTCACTGTGAACATTTTAAAATTGAGACTTCAAACTATAAGCTTAACAACTTAATGATGACGAAATCAAAGCAGAACCAACCTTTACAACCGTTGAAACATGCTCACAAAGCGAAACTGTAGCAGGGCAAGTTCTAAAATTGTTCAAGTTTATAGAAACGATGATTTCATTTTGGTGAAATTTATCGCAAAAGAAAAAAGAATATCGTTATGAAGGTGGCTGATAACTCAATTGATGAGGAATATGGTGAAATAACTTCTAAAATGTGTGATAAAGAAAGCCAAATTATTTGAACGGGATAAAATAATGTAGCAGACGTTCGTTTGATCAAATTCTGGAAAAGCTTTTATATTCCTCAGGAACACTTAAGAGGACAAAGAGTGTTGCATAAATTTGATAGACATATTTTTCCAAAAATGTGACTTTATAAGTTGTTCTCAATGTTAATTTTTTGTAACAAAATAAAAAGTTTGCCTTTAAAAAAAACCAAATCCCCTGGCATCGGCAACATGTGTCGTTTTTTCGTAAATGTAAAAAATATCAGATACAACCGCTAATTGCTACTAGCCCTATAGTTTAATGTACTTTCCTATTTTTATCTTCAAAATAAGTCACTTCGTTGCATCATCCAATCAAAAAAATTTACCGAGACACATTATCAATTAAAAATGATCCTATTAGTAGCCAAAATGCCCTTATACTTAATGTTGGTTTGTTTTAGTGTCCTGAGTCCCTACTAATTATGACGAACTACTATAGAGTAAGGGTGGTGCCCGTTTCGTTTCAAATTATCTTTACTTCTATATCTCACTTTAAATCTCTCTGCTACAAACCCTTCTGACTGCAGCTAGAACAAACTGTGACATCTTTATAATTACGTTTTTCCGTTTTCTGTATTTGGTTTAGTTTTAAAGTCTATAAATCTCTAAAACCTTGTACTTTTATTAACTGCACCAATCTCATCATCTCAGTCTTTTTTGCAAAACCAAAAATCTTTCAATTTTTAAAATTAATGTTACTAAATGACATGTTAATAATATGAAAATATTGGTTGTGTGTCGTGAATGAATGAAAGTAGGCGATTGATAATTACATCATCTGACTCCCTGTAGCCTCGGGAGGATCTTGGTGACATTATTGCCTAGTGACAATGAAGTACTATAGGTATACAGTACCACAGTTTACACACATAATCTTAATCAAAAATAATCACACAAACAATTATAATAAATATAAACGTTTTATTGTATAAATTAAATAAAGTAATTCGAGAATTTTGCTGTTCGGATATTAATGAACACGAGGTACATCAAATTTAAGTTGTAGTTGGCAAATAATTTAAAATTGAACTAATAAAAGTGTTTTATGTATGCACCATCAAAGCATGCATTATACATACACTAAAGTTGTAAAACCGCTGTACATACGTTCATACATCGATGCTTACTGTCTTATTACTATGCAACATCACAAAATTCCCTACGATTAACAACGTTGATAAGACACACCTTGCAGCATTAGTAATAAGTTATTTTATATACAATATTGGTTTTTTTCTACCTTATAAATTTAAAAATACTAACATAATGTAATATGAAAAATACACAAAATTAAAATTAATCTATAAAAAAATTTGTTCGAAAAACTGAAACAATTTTCAATTTAACTTGGAAACAGTACGAAGCGTGAAAACAACAAAACCTCAGCTCTGATATATTGATTTGAATATGTACGTAGTATTTAATTTTTTTTGTATTTTAGAACAATTGTATTCATTGGGATACTTTTTTATTGGTTTTGCGTTTTAAATGTTCATCCCAAAAATTAGGTACAATTAGCTGTTCACGTTTACAACTCTGTATACAATTTTACAAGTGCATACTAAAAACCAATTTCATGTCATTTAATGGAAACCGTTTTAATTCGGATGTAATTTAATTTTAACATGTATTGTCTTAAACGAATTTACAATTTATCATTAACAAATTGTGATCAGTGGGGAACAACTGCTTTTATACATTTATATAAATTTGTATTTTATGAAATAATTTATGGTATTCCACAATAAACTTTATGAATCTAATGCGGAGATAAGCCACATTGCATTGCAAAAGATTGAGGTATGACTACTAACCCAGGGTTTATAATATTAAACATATGCATTTATCTTATGGAAACATAGCAACTACAGATAATATACAGAAATCAATAACTTTTATAGTCTATTGGTGACAAAGTGTGAGGTTACTTGATGACCTCTTAACTGTCATAAAATGTATAAGCTCAAATACAAAAAAATAAAAAAATTATATATTGCAAGTATTAATATTATAATAATATTAATACGTATTATGTTTGCAAAATGTAAAAAGGGAGTAACAGCCAGATAAGTTAATCTAATAATTAAGATTACCCCAAAATAAATAATATCTACACTATATCATCGGAATAAGATTAAAAGAAGAAAAAAATTATTTGTGGTTTTACAAACCAAATTCTAAAGGTATTATTTTTTTGCTCTATTTTGTTACGTTAAACTAGTCAATTAATGTTTGGCACATTTAAGTTAAAATCTACCATAAAAATTAGAAAAAATATTTTAAACAGTCAAACATTGAATACTAAACCCAGGAACATACTGTATGTAAAGCCGGAGAGACAAGATACAAGAACAAACGCGAGTCATAGAAGAGTAACAACTGTTAATGAAGTAAACTGTTATGTGTATAATTTGACTGAATTTCGTTTTATACGCATCACTAATCATTCTGACATAAAAAATAAAATAAGTTTGGGTGAAAACGTAGCCTCGTAGTGAAGTATAAATTATGACTATTATGTATAGTATAGTATAAGGATAGACATGTATAATGTAATGAGGAAGTGAAAGTGAGGATATTACGTTTTAAGAAGCGAACAATGAAGGGTGTCAGAAAGGTAGACAAAATTGTTAATATAAAATTCTATGGACAACAATAAATAAAAGGCCATTCCGAATAAATTGATAAGTGAGGCATCGAATTTAAATGTTAGTTCTAACAATAACGAAAAGAAAAGCACCAGCAGTGTAATCCGGAGTCTCTTTATCTACTACCAACATCCACTTTCAATATTTCTTCCAACCTCATCCATATAAGCAGCACATTTCTTACTAAGTCTCTAAATCCACCTTCATTTCTTCTATCTCCCATACTTGCTCAACTAATATACTTTCATTCTGTTTCAGCTCTTATATAAGCTCTCCATACTTCATTGCTATATTTAATGTTAAACCCTGAATGTTCTATGTTTAATCTTCTATTTCTCTTCCACCCACGACAGTTTTGTTTTCTATTCTTTTTTTACATTCTATTATTTTTTATTTTGTTTTTAAATTTGCATGTGTTTTTTTCTGTAAGTATTACTTTAAAACTTAAACTTAAAGAGTCTTCCCAACTCTTCTTCATTTAGTCGCTAATGGACTTAATGGACCTGGTCTAGTCTTTTACGTCCAAATTCTTGTCCCAACTTCCTGTTTACTTTTTGTTCTACATATTTTGCCTTTTTCACATATTTATATTATTAATATTTTTCCCATAATTTTCCACATTATTGAATGCTGCTTAATGTCCACAAATTTTATAAAAGTCGTTGTCGTCTCAATTTAATAAAAAAGTCGAAAAATAAATTATGATTGATAGCTTTTATTAGTAAATCGGATGGAAAGCGCTTTGGTGAACGAGATGATCAAATTGTCGAATGGAGAATTACGCGTCCGGTTTGATTCCGATTGTCGCAATCTTTATACAATACCTACCAACCAAAATTAATTTAATTTTTAAATTACGCAATTGAAATCGAACTGGAGCCGGAGGTTTATTGTACAAATACCTAGCGTCATAGAGTTTTCAATATTTTTAGTTTTCTCCATCTTTTTCCATCTTAGATATATGTCCTACTTTTCTCATTCTACTACTAACTAACTTTACAAAACTTATTTTGAAAATCTTCAACTAATCATCGGAGAACACACATTTTCTTTAATTTTTTGGCAATCTCTCACAGCGGTTGTCCTTTGTAAATGCTGTCGCACCACGTGTGCATTTCTTTGACCGATAATCTGCAGGTTACTGAAAGGAGCACGTATTTTGCAAGAAGATAATATTTGATTGAGGTGACGTCAACACTGTATTTTGCATATAAAATCCTCTGAATTTTATCTTTCCAACTATGCCATTGTTTTTTCTCTATCAAAGTTTCCACCATCCTCCACTATTTAAACCCTTTAAATACTTTCAAAATATCCTACTTTATTTTCCATCCATGCTATATTCTAAAAAGAATTTTATTTTTCCCTTTTCTCCTCTTCTCCTTCCTTTACACTCTTATTTCTTTTCTCTGCTCTTTTGGTAACCATTTTCTTCAATCTCCTCTATTCTTTCTTCTCATTCTAACTACATTTTCTTATATTACTTAAATGTTAAACGTTTCCTTCGAAGTCCTTCGGATTAGTTTTTGCTTGGTTAAAACTAAAATTGGCGGAGGTGAAGGAGTTCTAGTACATGTCAAATTTGACATATTAATATTAAAATATTCAAAAATGGTGTTTTTTTGTAAAGATATCAAAATTGTCATTAATGAAAGTTGTTGGAAATGTAATTTTAGACCTATAACCCAAGTTTCAGTTCAATACTGCCAATTTTATATCATAAAAATTAGAAGTTTATGATATTTTATCAGCTTTAAAACGCTTTAGTTCTTTTTATATTATTTAAATTTTTAATTTCTTTATTTGTTCAAAATTATGCGTAAAAGACAATTTGAGACACATTTTAATTTAACTTTTTTTATCAAACAAACATTTTCATGAATATAGAGATTTTTGATGGTAGGGATAAACTTATCAGTTTTAGTAAGATCATTATTTGGCAAACAAAAGAACTCAAAGCATTTAAAAGATGATAAAATATCAAACATTTCTAAATTTTGATAACATTCAAAAACAAAATGTCAGTATTGAACTGAAACTCAAGAGTACTAAAACTAAAAATCATTTCGAACAACTTTTCTTAATAACTATTTTTGATATATTTAGAAAAAACACTAATTTTTAAAAATATTTTAATATTAAATGTCAAATTTGACGTGTACAGACAATCCTCCAATAAACTGCCGATTAGTGTTATTTTGGTTTTAAACCAAGCAAAACTAATCCTGAAGTCATCTCTAAGGTATAATTAATAATAAAAAAATTTTCCATACAATTATAATTTGAAGAAATAAATACTCTAAGTTTATTTTATTTTTTTTTAAAAAAATAATTATATTTTTTATATTTTTTAAAATATTTTTTATTTTTTTTTTTTTTATTTATTTATTTTATTTTTTTTTTATTATTTTTATTAACATTTTGAAAATTTATTTTTAAAATAATATAATTATTATTAATAAATACACATGAAATTTAAAACTTGGACACCACAATTTCTGTAAACAAAAGTTTGCACATTGTGAAGCGGGCTTAAGGGTATCATTTACAATTCTAACAGCAGGTAGTCTCAGCAGGGGTTATCTTATAGAAGGACTGTAGAATGAATCATTACACTAAGCACGTTTTAGAAAATAGGTAATTTACGTTGCTTACTTAATTTTTTCTTTAAAGAATATATTTGAAGGTATCGCTAATTAAACACCATAGCTCGATTAATTATCGAATCAAAATTTTGTTTAGGAAATGTTTACAAAATAAAATTAGAAATAATTTTGATTTAAAAACGTCTACAAGCAATAACTTTTAAATTAAATCAAAAACTAAACATGGTTATTTGGGTTGACTGATTATTACTTATTTTTAAATAAATCTAACCTACTAATTATTGTAAGTTATTAAAAAAATCATTAAACTCTCTATTCATAATATTTAGTCCTTACAAAATGTATATTTTATGACGTTTCATTTTTTTCTGTAGTTAATATAAAAAGTGAAAATAAAAACTAAGGCAATTCTTATTGTCAACGTATATATTTAGTTTTTGACAAGAATTTATTACATAATTATAATTAAGATACCAAGTTATAGTTTAAAATTAAATGAAAACTTTTTTTTAAATAAAGGTATTACTATATAAATAAATATAAGAAATCAATAATGGGTGTGACCTCCATTATTATTGATACATTCTTGGAGGCGTCTGCTCATTGACGCTATCAAGGTATCAATATAATTAATATTAATCGTTTCCCATGCGGTATCAATGGCTGCAATTAGTGCATTACGGTTTACTGGTATAAAATTTGGCCCTTGTTGTCTTCGGATAACAGCAAGTATTCGAGCCCAAACATTTTCGATAATGTTAAAATCTGGGCTTTTGCTGGCCAGGGTAACAGCTCCAAGTTATTTGCTTGTATCCAGTTGCGCACAACCTGCGAAGTATAGGGTCATCATATCCCGATAGTTAATTATCGAATGTTCCAAGAAAATATGTGTAAATAGTAAATGGAATCTACTAACGTAACGTTAAGTCGTTAATTATAGTTACATAACTCTCCTTTCATAAGATATAGTTCATATTAATATGCTTATTGTAAAGCTTCGTACACACCTGAACAACAAACCGAGGAACAAACAGAACAACGAACCGAACGGCAATCGGAACATTAATTTGGACGGTGCTACGTACGAATTTTAGAACAGATTCGCAAGTCCTGATTGTTCCACGAACGGTTTGCGGCGTTCCCGCAACTTGTCGGTTTTTCTCCGACATCAAAGAAAATGCGCGCGAATGCGTTTGCAGGTTTGGACGAATCTAAACAAAACGGCGAACAAACTTATGCGGGAGAATTAAATTATTTATTTTTGTCCTCCCTTTGTGGGTTTGTTGTGTTTTAGGTAATATTATGGAGTTGACAGAAGAAAAATGTTTTAAATTAATCAGTGTTTAAGAATGCAAGAAAAATGATGTCCCTATTAGCATCATTTGGGCGGAAAATTTCCAAAATAAAAAAAAAGCGAAGTAAATTATAATTTTTACTCTTCTTTGTGCGTAAAAATTTGGTTGGCACTATCTTCTTGTTTTCCGCAATTTTCTCTTCTCAATAATAAATATATATGAACTGAAAACTACTGAAAATAATTATGGGAACAGCACAAACGTTCCGTTTGTTGTTCGGATTGTGGAAATCATAAAAGATCGTTTGTCGTTCTGTTTGACTTTCGGTTCGTTGTTATGTTTGTTGCTCGGTTTGTTGTTCAGGTGTGTACGAAGCTTTACAACTTAAGCAACAATTTTTGGCGAATAAAGATTAGTTTGTGATGTAATATTAGAAACACAAATTTATATCATATCAAATTTATGACAACTTAAAACCAAGAACGTGTATGTTATTGCTAAGAAATTATTAAGGAAAAAGCGCAATTGCAGTGTAAATATTTATAATTAGATATTTTCGAAAGTTTATAAGTCCTCTATTGTAATCTTAATACTTAAAAGAAAATCCTGTCCATTAGCATTATAAGGAAATGGCTTTTACTTTATGAATAAGTTTCAATAACAATAGAATATCCTTGCTTGTTTAATTTACTTCCTTTGAGTCATATTGCTCTAAGGGTTGTTACATTGGTCATTAGAAGTATGTAATAAATAAACAATTACCTACTGTTTGAGAAGGGTAGTGTGAACCAATAAATAAAGTAAGAAATGTAAATTCCATTTTAGTTTAAAATTTCAAGTGTTGTGAAAATGCCACCTCATCTCGGTGCTGATTTGAAAGCGCGGATTGTTTCGGAATTAGCGGCGGGCCGTAGCGTGCGTGAAATTTCACGTATGTTAGATATACCAAAAGCACCGTAGGGCATTACCGAGTAAAATGGAATCTTGAACACACTTTGAAAGAGCCATCGGAAGTGGTAGACCTAAAGTATCTACACGTGCTCAAGATCTCGAGTTGTTTCATTACGTAACAGAACAACCATTTGCTACATACTCCAGGGCTATAGCAGATACACATTTTCCCGGATGCCGTATAACTGCACAAAAAAGATTAAAGGAGATGGGAATAAAGAAGTATAATGCTGCTGCGAAAGAAGTTCTCAGTGACGAAAATATGAGACGTCGTCTGGAATTTGCAAGGCGATATGTGAACGAACCTTTGGAATTTTGGAATCGAGTGATTTTTAGCGACGAAAAACGTTCAATAGCCGCAACGATGGACCACTAAAAGTTTTTAGAATGGAAGGAACTCGTTACGAAAATAATCACATATGTCCTAAAAACGAAGTGGTTATTTTTCTGTGAATGTGTGGGGTTGGGTTAGCGCGCGGGGTCCAGGAGTTTGTTGGGCTATCGATGGACGTCTTGATTCTGCTGCGTATTTAGATATTTTGGAAACTATTATGAAACCTTCAGTCGAAGTGTTTTATCCAGACGAAGATTATATTTTCCAACAAGTAAGTATTCTTATTTCACTATACTTTCTCCAAAAAATAGTTCGGGATCTGTTGAATTAACATTTTCATAATGTATTTTTGTTGTTAAAGGACAACGCCCCTATTCATACTTCGCGGGTTGTGCGCAATTGGATACGAGAAAATAACTTGGAGCTGTTACCCTGGCCAGCAAAAGCCCAGATTTTAACATTATCGAAAATGTTTGGGCTCGAATACTTGCTGTTATCCGAAGACAACAAGGGCCAAATTTTATACCAGTAAACCGTAATGCACTAATTGCAGCCATTGATACCGCATGGGAAACGATTAATATTAATTATATTGATACCTTGATAGCGTCAATGAGCAGACGCCTCCAAGAATGTATCAATAATAATGGAGGTCACACCCATTATTGATTTCTTATATTTATTTATATAGTAATACCTTTATTTAAAAAAAGTTTTCATTTAATTTTAAACTATAACTTGGTATCTTAATTATAATTATGTAATAAATTCTTGTCAAAAACTAAATATATACGTTGACAATAAGAATTGCCTTAGTTTTTATTTTCACTTTTTATATTAACTACAGAAAAAATGAAACGTCATAAAATATACATTTTGTAAGGACTAAATATTATGAATAGAGAGTTTAATGATTTTTTTAATAACTTACAATAATTAGTAGGTTAGATTTATTTAAAAATAAGTAATAATCAGTCAACCCAAATAACCATGTTTAGTTTTTGATTTAATTTAAAAGTTATTGCTTGTAGACGTTTTTTAAATCAAAATTATTTCTAATTTTATTTTGTAAACATTTCCTAAACAAAATTTTGATTCGATAATTAATCGAGCTATGGTGTTTAATTAGCGATACCTTCAAATATATTCTTTAAAGAAAAAAATTAAGTAAGCAACGTAAATTACCTATTTTCTAAAACGTGCTTAGTGTAATGATTCATTCTACAGTCCTTCTATAAGATAACCCCTGCTGAGACTACCTGCTGTTAGAATTGTAAATGATACCCTTAAGCCCGCTTCACAATGTGCAAACTTTTGTTTACAGAAATTGTGGTGTCCAAGTTTTAAATTTCATGAGTGTACTTTTTTTTTTTTTTTTGTTTAAAAATTTTTTCCCTCCTTTAAAATTGAATGTGTTCTTTTTTTTTTGTATATTTGATAAATAGTGTTTTTGAAGAAAACTTTTTTTGTTTTTTTTTTTTTTTTTTTTATTTTATTTTTAATTTTTTTTTTTAGTTTTGGAAAGAAGTTTTCTTTTTTTTGTTCTATTTTTTTTAAGGTTTTTCAATAAGCGTGTCAGAACTTTAAAATTTCCAAACAATTAAAACAACAAGTGATAATACAATTTTTTTTTTATTTGAAGAATTATCTCTGACATTATGTTTTAAAAATAATGCTGCTTAAATGTCCAATTCGACTTTGTCTAGTTTCCTGTATCCTGTTGGTCCAATTTTTAATTACTTTTTGTATCACGTGGAATGTTTTCCAGAGTGTCGAATGTGTTGTTTAAGATCGTGAATTGTTCGGGGCCTATTTTTGTAGACTAGAGATTTAATATAACCCCATAGAAAATAGTCGAGGGTGTAAGATCATAAGATCTTGTAGCCAGTTTACGTCAGCGTTCCTTGAAATGACACGTCTAGAGAACTTCGTGCAATAACGCAAATGTCAGAACCAAACACTTATTTTGGTGATAAATGCGAAAAATTTCTACTCGCTGTTGAAGTGTATACTTCTCCATGATTAATTACCAATACTGACGAATATATCTGTCAAGTTTTATCTGCGTATCATAACTTGCAGTGTTGCCGCTATTGCTTTTAGAGTTCTCGACACGCTTATTGGAAAACCCTTTATAATAATGATAAGTATAATTAATATTAGTAACATAGTTAGAGATACACAGTAATGCGTTGTATGAAGCAGTGGGTGTAGATTCATTGGGATGCTTTTAATTTTTTCGACGTCTGTTCTTAATTCTTCTGGATTATTAAAGTTGTATGAGTGTAAGATTTGTTGTATGACGTGTTATTAAAGATTGTTCGATGAAAGGTTCCATGCTGATATTAAATGTTGCTACTGTGTTATCGAAAATAAGGTTTCCAATAATTTACGCAATTTGATGATATTACTTGATTTTTAATAATTGGTTTTCTAAATATTTCTCCGTTGCCATCTTTATGATTTCTTGTTCATTTTTTGATGAGTATAAGATTTGATGGTTTTCCAATTGTATAACAATTTCGTAGTCGTTGCTTACATCAGATGTGGGGCATTTGTTCACTTCTTCAATAGTGCAATTATTTTGAATGAAGTGTTTCGTCGAGCATAAGAAATCTCTTTCGATTCTTCTGCATTGTTGTTGTCCGAATTTTGAATTTTGCAGGAGAAATGAGTATAGTTTTGTCGGAATTTGGGTAAAGGGCATATTTGTGAATATTGTGCTTTTAAAAGGTTTAGGATAGGTATTTTGAGAAAATGTTATTGTTTATTTAATCCAATTATAGAGATTTTTCAAATTGAAAAACTTTGGAATAAATGAACGGTATCCAAGGGTAACAGTTGCTGTATAGAATAATGATTTTTCAAATGTTTTTTCAATCATTAGTAATTCCGTGTACGTGATTATTTCTAAATTTGTGATATCCTTAAATGTTAGGCTAATAGTTCTTTCAATTAATTTTAATTCTTCTAATAGTGAATTTGCTTGGTAAGTGTTTTTGAATGTGTGCAGGAAGAACAGGGCATGGAAATTAAATGATATTCTTTTGTTTTTGTTTTTTTTAAATTTACTTATGTTACAAGAGTATAAAAACTTCAGTTATACTTATATTTGTTTAAAAGCGTTAAACATTTTTTTGTTAATAAAATCGTTAAGAATGATATATCCTTTTAGTTCCCCACATGTACAGGGTGTTTCCTAAGTAATCTAAAATATTATATGGGGCGCTTCGTCACTCAATTTTAAGACGAAAAGTTCATATAAACATGTGTGATAAGTCTTGTCGTTAATGAGATACAGGGTGTTTTATTATTTTATTATGTAGCTTAGTAAACGTATCTGAACATGGTAAACGATTATTAGGATAACGCTGGGCATACATAAGTCTAGCCTCTAAGGCATTACCATTCGCTAATCCATACAAAAGTGCATATTAGCCATTTCTGCATTAGTAAACACAGGCATCGTTGTTAACTTAACACAAAAAGATCGTATTATTAACAATTTATTGTTCGTTGTTTGCGTTAGTTTTTAGGTTTGACACAGTTGTCAACGTTATTCCAAAGGCCACTTAGAATAAGCATGTTTTTCGAAAACCAGTAGCGTCACCAGGAAAAATGAATTTCAAATATAATCAGAGCTGATTTATTATAAACAATTTAACACCCTGTATCTCATTAACGACAAGACTTATCACACATGTTTATATGAACTTTCGTCTTAAAATTGAGTAACAGAAACGCCCCATATAATATTTTAGATTACTTAGGAAACACCCTGTATATAATATATACATTTCTTTGTAATCTACTGGCTAAAAGTGCAAAAAAATCAACTGCGGTGTAAATGCCGCAACGCCCGCCCGTGTAACTATATAAGGAGCGCCCGCGGGAAGGGTTAATCTGAAATTAAAATTAACGTTTTAATCTTTTTATCTTTTAGTATGGGTTCAAGTAAGGGATCTGTTTTCCAACGAGGTTCTGTTGTACAAATATTGTTTGATCTCTTAAATTAGGGAGTATCTTCTCTATTTTTGTTAATTTTATTTATTATTTTACTCCTGATGTAGGTGTTGGTTTTGGTTGTTTGTTCTGAAAACTTTTTTATTAGTAAAATATTTATTTTCGTGATTAACAGGCCTATTTATTAAACCAGTTCATTCAAAGCGTTTAAGATTTGTTATAAAAATCTAAATAGTGTTCGTTTCGCATGCGAGCTTAACGTCTTAGACCTGATACAAGGAGATCATCACTTCGACGATCTCCGTATTTTTGCAGAAGGCAATTTTTTATATTCGCCCAATCTTAACGTTTTGATGCGCTATGGAGCTCTTTCTTTACCTATTAGCTTAAATCATTTGACAAACGTCCCTGTAAATGCCCTAATAGATTATCTACTACGGTAATAAAATTGATAATTATAGCCTGGTTGATATTTTTGATAGCTCCTAATAATAATTGCAATTCTGTTCTATCTACTGGAAGTGGTGCAGAAGCTTGGGGTGGTTGTGCATTATGGGCAATATTAGGTTAGTTTATTTTTGGATTAAGGTCAAGTACTTTGTTTAATAGACTTACGGGTTTTAGTTTTATAATTGTTTTTAGGATGTGATTAATATTGTTAGAGTTATCAGCAATTATTCTCATTTCTGATTTTGAACCCGAATCAGTCATTGAAATTTAAATATAAATAAAACAGTAACTTGATAATGAAGGTAACAAAAAGGACTTACTAACTGATTGTCATTCGATGATTTGGATATCTAGTGCGTCTAGATGTTTCCCTTCCTGTCTCTTGTAGAGCCGTTGTTACTTAACCAATGGATGATCAAGATTGATGCCAGTTACTCTTTTCACCAAAGTTGCACTTTACTGAATGGATGTTCAAACTGATGCGAGATCCTGTTTGCAGCACCAATTATAATTCGAAGAAATAAACACTGAGTTTATTAAACAACAGAAAAACACCAAAAAACTACTCGGGCACGTGTTTCAATAGCTAAGCTATCATCATCAGCGATACCGATACTAAAATTAAAAACAACGGGAAGCTTAAATACACGCTGCAGTTAGTGTTCCTTTCCTTTGACTGAGTTTATTCTAAAACATTGTGTAATTATGAACTACTAGTAGAAATTATAAAAGTTATAATGTCTTTAGCGAAATTTTGGTAACTTATTTATACTTAACTAATATATTTGATTGTCATTAACGGTTGTGATTAACATTTCGAAAGGTGATTTACAAAAAGTAAGGAAAGTACTAATTGTTAATAAAATATCTAACTATCTTTGAACTGAGTTATAAACATTAATACATTTTCTATGTGTGCTTACTGATTCAATATTAAGATCAACCTCATGACTTGAATTAAATGTCAACGGTAGTTATCGTAGACATTTAAAAATCGCAGTTGCTGCGGAACCGATTAAGTTTCTTATCAATAAGTGTGTTACGTCCACTTGTACCGGAGTTGAGTGTCGCACTCGACGTGCGAAAGTGCGACACCTTCAATACGGCACACGGAACGCAAGAAAATGCGCAAGTTGTGGCTAAGCGACGTACTTGAGGTGGGAAAGTGGATCACCTCCAATATAGCGCAACCTACGAAACAGAATCGGCGAAGAGAAACGGAAAATCTTAAAAGGAGTTATGGCACTTCTAGACTATTGGATCAAAACTTCATAACTAACTTTAGACGAATTCTAGAATGAATCGCAAACCAGAGTGGACAGAACGAGTCGCAAAACGGACTGTACGTGAGAGTCATGATTTAAGCAGAGCAAACTGTCTTAAGTAGGAGAGGTTGCGCCCGCACAAAGTCGGGAAGGATTAATAAAACACATCATTGCATATTGTGGTTTAATTTTAAAAAAGTGCAGCCCAAAGTCCTTTTTAAGACATGTGTCCGTTTACCGTAAAACCCCAAAACAAACTGAATAAAAACTCGCCATGATTTAAAATATTTACAAAATATAGAAAATAGAAAATTATGCTAATTTTGTTTTTTCATTTTTTTTTATTCTCCAATTGGTAGTTGAATACGAGTAGTGATACAGTGCAGACGTTCTTAATCTGTTTGTTATCTGTGCGATACGCTTGACCTCTATAGTGATTGTGTAGCAAATATTGTAAGTTAAATTTATTTTACTCATTGTTAACATAAACATTCCAGTCAATGATATAAAATGGATCATCTCTCACCGCCAATCGAAAACGTTCCAATGCATTATGCATGGTCCTATCAAGACTTATTAACCAGCAACAAACTTTACCTTCCAGCAAAACTGAGAAAGAAATTAACTGATGGCGAATTCTCTAGCTACAACACTCCAGAAATAGAAGATGTAAAACAATCAGATACACTAACACCTAACGTAAAAATTCCTCGATTCTATTTTACCAAATTCATTAAATCACAAAGCTCTAATCGAAGACATAAAAAGCAAAACAACATATAACACAACTACACTACGTATCAACATAAGAAAATAGAAAAACAATAACCAAATATTCACGCGGAAAACAAAATTCAATATCATACCTACCAAAATCCCAATAATAAACCAATACCTGTAGTTATCAAAACGTCTCATTGTCCCTTACTGATAAAGATATAAAAAGGAACTAATCAACCAAGTACCAATAATTAAAGTAACATGTCTGTACACCAAAGATAGAAAGCCTCTGCCAGTTTGTGCACTAGAACTAACAAATAACGAGTAAACAAAGTGGATATCTTCGGTAAAATCAATATCCCACTCCCTTGTTACAGTAGAAGCTAAAAGGAAATCCAAAATATTTTTAGTGCCATAAGTGCCAGAAGAATGGTCATACAAAAACTATTATAGTTTAATATCACAATGTGTAAAATTCGCAGGGAACCACTTACATATCGATTGCCAAATGAAATCCAATGATCCAATTAAATGTGTTAACTGTAGAGGCAATCACAGTGCAAACTATCTCGGTTGTCCTCACTACATTGAGCTATTAAAACAATGCAACGCATCATTGAAGAAACACGATACAAAACTTACCCATCCTCAATTGGAACGCTAATGGCATCATCAACCAACACTCACTGTTCATTAGCTTTCTAGCAAAGTACAATGTAGACATTACTTGCATAACTGAAACACATTTAGATCAGACCATCAAATTCCAAATACCGGGTTATACCATACATTGTAAAGATCGAAACTCTAAAGTAGCTGGTGGTGGAGTGACGATACTTATCAGAAACAAATACACACATTTTCTACTCTCTGAAATCCCTAATTTAAAAATTGAGATGATTGCTGCTAAGGTCAAACCCGATGATCTTAATAGCATAACAGTAATCAGTACTTACAGGCAGCCTAATACTAAATTAGTCGATGAAGATATCATTAGAGTCTTTGATACGTCTGAACCAATGCTGTTTCTTGGTGACCTAAATTGTAAAATACCCTGTGGGGTTGTAGACCTTTAAACCCCAAAGGCAGCAGACTCAAAAATGTGGCCACAACGAATACACTTATTTTCCGTATGGGGTGATTACCAGCTCGATATACTCGATATAGTCCTGCAAAAAAATTTCAAAGAGTTATAACTGAACTAATTTCTGACCACCTTCCCATTATTGTATCATTCATGAACGCATTAACGATCAAGCAACTCATCTCAACACTAATCAATGGCATAGTAAATTGGAACATCTCTGAAGACCAGATGAATAGTAACTACACTGCCCCACAAGTCTTCAAACAAAAAAAAACATTGATGTAGCCATAAATCATCTAACCTCAACAATAAAGGAAAGTATTAGACTCGGCAATAACTCCCAGATAAACTTACCAGACGGATACGGATACCCTCGGTACGTTATCGACCTAATTAAAGCAAAACGCCAACTTCGACGAGAATGGCAAAAACTAGAGATCCTCAACTCAAAAACAGACACACCGAATAAAACTAGAGTTAGACATCTTAAGAATCACCGCATACCAAAAGCACATTGCTGACTTTAGCACAGGAGATTGGGTCCAATGGAATACCAAAAGAAAAATACTAAATCAAAAATCAGAACTCTCTCCATTATCTTTCAAAATAACAATATAATCTATACTTCAAACCTCGAAAAAACAGCTGCTTTCGTCAATAATCTTGAAAGCAATTTTACTCCTATAATTACTTGTACGCTTACCCACAAACTACAAATCACCAACGATATTGAAAGAAGAGCAACTATTCCAGACTCACCGGATGTACTCCTTAACATCCTCTCTGACAAAAAATCTCCCGGTCACGATTTAATCACCAACAGAATTCTCAAACACTTTTATTAAGAAGACGATAACATATCTAAGTTCTACATTCAATACCTGCATGAGATTGGGTTACTTTCCGCAAACTTGGAAGCATGCACATATCGTAATGATCCCAAAAACGGGTAAAAACAAAAGAACCTAAACAGCTATAGACCTATTAGTCTACTGACATCACTTTCTAAGGTTCTCGAGAAAGTAATTCATAGTCGACTACTAAAACACATCGATAAAAAACACAATATCAGGAAAGAACAATCAGCAAGCTATCTACTTCAAAGAATAAGCATTTCACAGGGTATGGATAGAAGGCCTCAAAAAGAAAATTTTTCATACTGTAATGCCCACCTATCTGAAAGCAATTATATTTTCCTTTCTTGACGATAGAACATTTTCCATAAAAATCAACACAACCTTGTCACTAAGATACGAGCATGAGTTCCCCAGGGTAGCTTCAGGAGCCGACCCTCTATAACATATATACGTCTGACTTACCAGAGCCTGATGGTGCAATACCTACCTTTGCAGATGACAGCTCTATGTTTACTTAAGCCTATAATCTCAACGAAGCAATATTCAAGTTACAGACTGGAACTGACAAAATTTTAAAGTTGGTTCATAATCTGGAATATTAGAATAAATCCTGACAGATGCCAAACCAAATAGAGGACAATGACATACCTTGGAACCCCAGTAACAGCACTGTCAAGTACTTAGGATTATTTCTTGACACTCGACCAAGCTAGGAGTACCACATAAACCAGAAGCTTGCCCCAAGTTACACTAGACTGCGACAATTATATTTACTCATCAACTGCAAATCCTCGTTAAAAATTGAATGCGAAACAGTACTCTATAAAACTCTAATTTGACCACTCGTTCTATATGGATCACCAATCTGGTGCAATACCTCAAATACTAACATACAGAAAATACAACGACTCCAAAACAAGATCCTAAAAGTATGGTCAATACATCGTGGTATGTCAGAAACTCCCAGCTGCATGAAGAACTCGGCATCTTACCCATTGCTCAATATATTAAAAACTGTACGGAAACATTTGTCTCTAATGCGAGTTCATGCAGAATTCTATGAACTCTTCAAAACTAACATTCATACCAGGCTTAAACCCAAACTACCTCAATACCTAGTTATAGCAAATCAAAGCTAAAAAACCAAACCTAATCGGACCTATTACTTTGTCGTATAATGTCATAATATATTCTAAGTTATAATATGTCACAAAATCTTTTACCCATGCTAATAATAAATAATTGTTCATCAGGTAATAAA
This sequence comes from Abscondita cerata, assembly GCA_030710515.1. Taxonomy (NCBI): domain Eukaryota; kingdom Metazoa; phylum Arthropoda; class Insecta; order Coleoptera; family Lampyridae; genus Abscondita; species Abscondita cerata. The sequence goes on along the minus strand of JALBCR010001586.1, from coordinate 58,941 downwards.
CATATATTTAAAAATCTCTTATTAATGGTCTAGGCGAGCATGTATATGAAATTAATTTGAAATCAAACAACAAAAAAGAAAACGAGAATAAAAAAAGTAAAACATCATAGTTATCTTATTTACGGCTCTTCTCTGCAACTCAGAAGGTCAATGGTTAAAGTTTAGGAAATGTGCAAAGTAAGTTATTCTAAAGAAATTATGTTATAAAAGTTTAATCAGAGAAATAATTGAAATCAAGTAAATCTTTATTATTTTTAAATTAATTTGTAGTTTTTTGTTTAACAATTAATTAATCTTATTGTTGAGTAACACAATATACATCAAAGTTAATGTAAGGAAACTTCTCAATATTCATATTCCAAGTCGCTTTCATTAAAATTACACTTGGATACAAACTTTACTCGTTAAATTTCACAGTAAGATTTTTTAAATTTATTAATAGTATGTTGGACTGGAATCAATTGAAAGTACATATTTAAATAAGTTAGAAGTTTTGCAAACCTTCAATTTCCGTCTGGGTTAATTAGGAAATACTTTTTCTAAAAAACAATCTCCTTATGTAAATAACGGTGAACGTAAAGTTTCATACGATATATCAAATATCAATTAAGCTAAATGATTAAAATTAAATTGTGTTACAAATCATTAATTATGCATATCAAATCTTGATGCGTCAACTAAAATTAATGGTCCTTAAAACAGATTTACTTACCGTTTCCTTTGTTGTATGAAAAGGAAATGGGTGGTTGTTTTACCGCAAAACTTGAATGAAACAAAATCAATAAATTGTTCATAAAAGCAATAATTGTTTTTCAGAAATTAAATTGATTCATCCATTAGATGTAGAGAAATGTTATAAAAATCTTGTTTGACATCTCGTACTTTGTTCCATTTATCCAATATTATTAAACAACTGTCAAATCGTAATTTCCTATTAATTTTCATTTCTAAATTAATTATTGCGTTACATTACTAAAATGTTCGTGTATATTGTTCTGGTCTATAAAAGTTGATACAGAATTTATATTTTGATCAAATGTATTTTAAACAATAAAAACTGGGATCGTTGTTTTATCTTAAAGTAGTAAATGATGTCTTTCACTTTAAAAATACTTATCCAACATTATAATTTTGTTTTCTATTTGAAGTCTTCAGATAAAATCTAAACAGATTAGTAAGTCAATTTTGTTCATTCTTTGGCATCGCAGTTTCGGTGCTTACTCATTTTTTTATCCTAAAAATAACGTGGAGTTGTCATCTTTATCGAATTTTAAATCTTTTATTCATAAAATCGTAAATTTTATCACTTGGATACAAAGTTCATATTTTCTTGCGGTAAGTTTAGTTTTTCATAGGATCTCCCCTATAAAAGTTTAGAATTGTTTATGGTAGCACTGGGTTTATTATCTTTATATTGGTTTGGCTGCTGACAAATTATCTTGGAGTTTGAAAATTAATTATTGTATTGGTGATTCACGACAAAAATAACCTAAAAGGTAAGGATTATTCCTTCTACGACTTACGTTCGTTTTAAACGTTCTCAATGTCCGCTGACAAAATACTTCTTTAAGGATTTTTATAAAGTTTAATTGTGTAAGATGGTTTTTGTACTAAACAAATTATTGCTGTGTCTAATTGTGGTATAAATTTTAAATTAATTATATTTTTGTGTTATCCTGTAATGACTGTTGTTTGATAAACAATTTAAGGAGGTCGTTTGAAGACGTTAAACTATTTCGGATCAAAAATACTTAATTTTAAATTTGTAACAAATTTATGATGTGAAATTTTGCAAAAAAAAGTTTGATATTTTTGACAAATACATTCAGGAAATTTATATTTGTCTCGGTTAAGTGACGTTGTAACTGTTAAAAGAAAAACGTCTTCTGGGATTGGACCGTGTCGAAATGGTAACCGTAGTTGCCAACGTTTCGCCACCTATCGTAAGAGGGTTCATCTCTTGAAACAAACAAACGAGAGTTTAAGAGTGATCAACTTCTTTCAGTCTATAATCTGGTTTGGTTGAGAGGTAACAAAAAAAACCAAAAAAAATAGTGAAAGGAAAAATAAAAAAACAAAGTTCGATTTGGAAACATAACATGGCTGCAAAATAAATGAAACAATTTTGGTAGCTTTTAATGACAAGATTGAAAATGAAGGCAAGTATAATATACTAACCATTTATGGAAAAAAGATGGGCAAACAAAAAAACGTTATTAAAAATTCTCTAAAAAGAAGGAGAAGAACGAAAATTGAATATAGGGAGCGAATTTCAAAGCTAAAATAGGAAAAGAGAGGGAGATAATGTAAATGAAAAGAGATCAGTGGATAAAAAATAAATGGACAAGGAAGAATATTGGTAGAGTTATGTGAACAAAGCAATTTGACTGTAAAATTAATAAATCTTCATTTATTAACCATTATGGTGCACTAGGACTAAACGCTTCGGTGGATAAGTTGTTAAATTGCTCGAAGATAAAAATTTACCTAACAAACTTTCAGTTCAATCCCGATTGCTTAATTTTTAAAAAATTTTTAGGTGTCGAATTTAATTTAGAATCGAACCGTAGACGTAAATCCCTATCCAATGATTTCATCATAATTAACAATTGACACAAAGACGTGATTCGTCTTTTAAACCATTCGAGATGGAAAACGTCCTTAACTCATATATTTGGAGAGCGTGTAGGTTCGAACTATACACGTTATCCAAAAGTATAGAAACATGCATATAACCGTGTAACGATGCGTTTTTATTTCTAAGTATCGCATCGTCACTAAATTAATTAGAGTAATTAATTTTAGGATAAAGCCGATTTCGTTATGTATTTAACTGTTATTAATTTTTACGTACTATCAATTGTGAAGCCAAAGCGAAAGGTAACCGGCGGCACAAAGTCCGATAGCGCCCTGCTTTCTGTTGCCTTAACTTTTCTTTTTCCTATCCGTGTGTTGTATTTGGGGTGACGCATTTTCGCATCTTAAGTACACCACTCAAACAGTTGTCCGTTGGCATAACGCATTTTCGTGTGTCAACTTGGCCATTCTTCTTCATTGCTCCTATCCGTGTGTTGTGTTTGGGGTGACGCATTTTCGCGCCTTGAATACACAATTCAAACCGTTGCCGGGTTAATATAGCGCATTTTCCTATGTCGACTCGGTTGCTCCCACTACCTACCGTATCACTTAACAGACCGCCGTTCTGCTTATATACAGTTACCCTCATTCCTATAGTAACCGCCGCTCTGCTTACATTACCGAAACCTCACCCCTATAACCGTCAAATCCGCTGACTGCTTTTGGGTTGCATGGTTTGTGCTTTACTTTAATAACTGCTGTGTTTGTGAAACTAATAGCAACTTGTTTAGTGTTAAATAAAGAAGTTCTTGGGTTTTAGTGTATTCTCTTTTTTTTGCAAACTGCTTCCCGTTAGACGATCAGTACACTGGAATTTTTAACCTCCACTCTAGCTGCCCGACAAGCAAACGGAGTAAACTTCGTCATCAAATCTAGCGCCCGAGATCCGTCCGCTTTACAGAAACTAACAGAATTGGGAAGCAAGTGTCACAACCGCTAGAGTTAGCGACATGAAACTTTGAGAAACTATATAAGACGTAATTGCGGACATTTTTTATTCTTGATAAAATTTTGATACGATGCTCTAATTACAAGTAATTAGTATCAACCATTGATTTTAAATGGCATCATATGGGGCAATTTGTATGTTTAGATTCTAAAAATATTCTGCGTAAAACAGTAGCAAAATCAATTGTTTGATGTAATTAGTATGTTGTGATTACAAAAAACACCTATTTTCTAAGTCGGGATCATGTTATTTGTTTTTACTTGATGTAATCATCGGAAGGGTTTCTTACTAAAAACAAATAACAAACCACAGTCATAATACAGTATTACTAGAGATATGCATTATTTTATTTTATGTTTAAGAAGAAAAACATGAACATTTAGGTATTTGAATTAGTGCAATGCATGTGTATATATATACAAATTAACAAGTTATTGAAAACAGATAAAAATGTAAGAGTTAGAAAATAAGTTAGGTATTTGCTATCAAATTAGTAAAACAATAATACGTAATCGTGTCGAAAATTATTTGTAACAAAACTGTATGCGGAAACTAGAAAAGTGACTATTATAACTCAATTTTTCTACTCTTTTGAAATAAGCAAACAGTTTTACAACATTCTGAAATACGTATTTTATCCTAAATATGGTTCTGGTGATTCATTTTGCATCTAGACTTTAAGATAAACTAAAGGGAAATACAAAAATGCAAACTTCATTATTTTAAAATATAAAATTCATAAATTCCAAAATAAAATTTATTTTATTTGAATTTTAAACCAGAAACACTTAAGCTTGTCTCAAATTAGTTATAACAAAATTGTATGCTAAAACTAAAAAAGTGTCTATTTTAACTAAGCTTTATTCAAATATATAAACAGTTTTCAAAATATACAGGATGTATTTCTTAAATAAAAAATATTTTGGATTTTTTAATCCGTACCTGGATAAACATTAATGTTTATACGCTGTTAGTTACATCACTGGACAAGAAAACTATGTTGCCAATATAAAAATAATAACAATGTGGTTTGTGAGTTATGGGAAAATAAAGAAATAAACAAAATAAATAAAACATCTTGTACCTTGGTTATAAAGGATTGGAGACCTGAACAATATATGTTTTTAGAATCCTCTTGATGTCCTGTAACTAATCGTAACGTATACGCATTTATCAATAAATCACCCTGTATAATTAAGTTAACTCTAACTAACAATTTTAATTAAACCCGCAGTTGCTTATACGGTGGTAATTCGTTAAAAAAAGGAAAAGTATCGTCAAAAACACTAACGTCCTTACAGGAAACGTGAAGATTTCCTTGGTAGTTCAATGTAATTATTACTAAATGTCGTTCTGCAACCCAGAGTTTATCATGAGTTTTTCGCTTAGCAAACACTAAAAACCTAAAAGGCATTGACATTGTACGTTTTGTATTTCTCATCTCTATCGGATATTGCTTAAATAAGATTTTTTAGTTTTGATCCATGACCCACGGATACCCCGCTGAACAATTATAATCGACCACCTATCGAAATGTCAAGATGAAATGGTACAATTTCTCCTAAAGTAATGGTAATAAAATCCGTAATCGGGCTACCTAACATTAGCATTCCATATACCGCGTGTCTCTGGCAAGACGCAACATTGGATTTTACTATAGAAAAATTTTTATTTGATCTACTATTGCTATGAAAATTTCGGATTGTTGTATACCCTATACGTTACGGCATATTGTTGAAGTTAGAAAGAAAGCAAGTGTAGAATGTCTAATCTTCCTTCAAATGCAAGTATTATTCTTTAAGTTTGTCAAAGTGTAAGTATTTAGTATTTTGTGATTTTGCAAAATTCTAATCAATGTTCAGTTGCTTTCATATTTTATAATAGCTATTGAAGTAAGCATAATCAAATACTTTTGCAAAAACCTGTTTTGATTAAATTGAAGTTAAATAAGTCTTGTATTGTAAACCTTTGTGTAAACTATTAGACATAGTACTTGCATCTTGCAAGAATATGCAAGTATTCTAAAGCAAAAACTTTATTTTAAGTCAATACAGTTAGTATTATGGGTAAGACAGATATTTCGATCAGTATGAATCGAGTAGTTTGTCTCTACAGATAAACAGATGTAGATATTCGAAGAACTTTATTCGGTATCAGCGAAGTAAAGTATAACCCAGAATTAGACGATGTTATACATTTTTAGCTTGTTGATCGTAAACAATTATTTGAAGCTCATGGGATTAATGAAGATTTTTAGAAAATGTCCGATTAAGATTTTCAATTTTATAAATAATGAGAACAAAATGGTTACTACTTTCATCACTGTACTGCTATTTGGAATTGGCCAATCCGAAAAAGTGCAACAAACAAAGCAGAAGTGTTTCTATAGCTTCCACCACTGAATACCCACTTAACCATTTTAACTTTTTCATGGATTGTATACATATACATTTTCAAAAATTAAATTAGGAGATATTACAATAGGGAACACGCAATAACAATTACTTGTAACGTATACGTCAATACTAAAATTCCATAGCCTTAGTGGATCAATTCAATTTTTTTTCTATAGTGAAATTCATATATTGCGTCTTGCCTGAGACACACAGTATAAGACAGGATAGTGTCCTGTGGAATTCACAATAGTGACGAAAACTTAGCCAACGTCAGCATGAGGTGTACGAGACCTTATCTAAATTATGCCTAATTCATTGGTCTTTGTTATGCATCGATTTATTAGTATTCACCCCAAGTAACATTTTAAAACGATAACAATAAAATAAAAAATTAACATTTACAATTATTATTAAATGTGTGACCTTCGTTAGTATTTTCGTTTTAAAATACTAAATAAATCTTTATGTAGCATAATTAAATTCCGTCAAACGAAGGTATTGAGTGTTGTTTTGTGTGTGGGTGACTGTTGCTCGATTTTCTTATCTCTCAACTGCAGTCTTTTCGTTTGCTTCACCTTAAGACAAAAATCTTTGTTGTATCATTGTATTCTTTCTAGCGTATTTTGTAATTTTTGATTTCTTTAAGCCGAAATAATTAGTTTCCGATGCTTTTGAAAATTTAAGTTTTGTACCCTCTTTTCGCATAATTACCCTCCTGGACGAGGTTCCACTGAACAAGTCCTCGTAGCTATTTCAAGTAGTGACCTAATTTTGTGCCTACTTACCTGACGGAGATATCGATTTTTATTGACGGTTTTGTATCCATTTACTCCTACTTTTATTTTACGAAGACAAATTATCTCGCGAGCCACCCCAACTCGCTAAGCTACGGTTTAACCCTATTTATGTTACGTTTTAATTCAGAATTATCGTTCATTTTGCATGTAACAAATGCCCTTGAAGCTGTTTTCACAGATAAATTGACTTTATGACGATCAAAATAAAATAGAACAAAAGACAATCTAATATTAAGAATGACCTTCCGATAAGAAAACAACCTTGACTGCCCCTAAAATCGGAAATTGTAATTTGACAAAAATTTACCGTAACAAGCTATTCAATTTTATTTGAAATCTACAGGGCAACTAAATCAAAATAAAGTAAACTTTCCGGGAATTGACGTCAACGTCACCATCTCAACCATTATAGGACTAGTTAAAACGAGTTTGTTGTCCTCCGTATCGTGTTTATACAGCATGGCGACACAAATATCTCACCTCATAAATTTAAGCAATGTGTAATAGTATAGCTTTATTAACTTTGCAGATACGGCTTTAAACGCGATGAGTTTTTGCCACATAACATTTGCCATTTCGTAATATGAAGCCAAATCATATTACAATTCAATATTAAAAGAAATAGAATAGCATAGTACAGTAGTGCAGTCAGAGTGTCATTGCATGTAACTAATAAAAATAATATTTCATTCAATCAAGTAGCACTCATAGGTGAGCCTTCGACGTTCGACATCATGAGGAGATGACGTTTTGGAAATCGCACTCGGGAAACGCAACCAAACAAGTATAATCGTACATCTCTTCTTGTTTGTTTGTCCGCTCTAAAACCGTTTGCCGCTTCCACAAAGTATTTGCTGTAACGTCTATATAACGCATATCTTTGTTTTGGGCTGATCAGATCACTAATCCATCACCAAGCTTATCAATACGTAAAGTTGCAGCAAAGCAAGCGCGTTAATGTTTGATATAGTTAATCGCCGTTGAATTAAAGAGTTAGTTGCACAACTTTTCAATCGACCTTGGTTTGTAATTTTATAAAATTATAATTTAAGAATTTATGGAAGATAAAGTATTGTGAACGCACTTTAAAAAGTACCGTTTTGTAAACTCATCACAATTTTGAAGTATATAACATAACCTAACTTCATGGTTTCTATTTTTTTGTGAGCTTTGCTATTGATCATTCTTTACCTTATCGACTTTTGTGTGGCTATTTGCCAACAGTATTTTAGTATAAGGTCACTAGGGTGATAGAGACTTAAAATACTCAATCTGATTGTTGCATCAAAATACAATAGTTTTCATCACCGAAAAATAAGGTGTATTAAATGTTTATATGAGAACGGATTGGTGTTTAATCAAAATAATATTACACTTTTAAAGACAACACTAGAAGTGGTTGAGAACGTTTTATAACCAAATTAAACTTGCGATAATGACTTGTCACATCATACCGAACCAAGTTATTCATTTATATTCTTACCGTGTGCAAGCGGTCTATCAACTTATTGAGACTGATCATCCTGTACGTGTTTAATACTGCCAATGGTTTTGTAACGTTTTATAGAAAGCATATCAGTTTAAGATTATTTATCGATGAGGTTTGGTTTCACCTTAACACGTAAGTAGAGTTTAGAAAAAGCACTTTTTTAAAGTGGTTCCACAACAGCAAAAAATATTTTTGGAGTCGAAATGTTTGTCGAGCCATTACTTTTTTATAATTTGGGTTTTTACAACCTTACTTGAAGAATTTAACTTTTGAACAACATTGAGGAACTGGGTGGGAGAATACTTTCTAAAATAGATGAGTTAAACTCCCTTAAATGTTATCATCGGAATGCTGCGTACAGTACAAAAAATCTCAAGTTTGTGTGAACAAATTGAAGATTTATTACAACAGTAGATAAATGTCGATTTATTACTATAAAATTTGCTTTGCTACAAATTACGAAGGAATTTTTATTTATATTTTCATATTGTAGTTTCATATATTTAGTTACGTCTGGCCATCCATTGACGCTGATTGCCGGCAATGGACACGAGATGCATACATTATCAACGCTCACAAGTACAGAAGGCACCACTACGGAAACACAACCTGTACCAAACCCAGCACCTACATCCACTCACAAGATCCGCAAAAGAACATTTTTTTCGCGCAGCAAGCACGGAAAAGAATATGCTGACAAGCCACAAAATAAAGTACAAATCACGTAGCGTTAAGTATCATCATGTAATACAACAAGTAGACATCAACATCAACATCAACATCTTACGGCAATATAGTACGCACGCGGTTCGTATATTACATAAACGTAGTACGCGCTTCTATTCATGTCAGCAGTTTGCACCATTTATGTAAATATAATAAAAAATTCCTAAACCTCTCCATAAACATTCTTTCTTCCTCTGATGCAACCATTGCTAATCAACCCCTAAACGCCACATCCGAAACACCCTTTAATGTAAATTTTTCTTAATTTGTAGTTAATAATTTTGACATAATTATAACAATCAGAAATAGCAATTATCATAATATCATAACTTTTACAATAGAAATTTTCTTTAAACAAAACAGTATTTATTAGCGGTGATTATTTCAAACATATAAATGAACAACAATAATCAAAAACGCACAACAAGCCTAACATTAAATGTCGCATTACATTAGAAAAACAGACTATTTAAGGCGGTATCAGTTCAGCACACTTTATACAAGAAGTGCTACGGAATTGTATTCACAAACTTTTTTACTGCTCTTTTTTCCGAATAGAAATTGGTAACGTATTAATATATTTTCCAAATCCTTCATTTTGTCATAAAAGATATTTTTCGATCAGTCTTAAAGCGAAGGCTGATGATATACTTTCTACAACAGTCTCCACTTTATTACATCATTATGAAGAGCACGTTCACCAATCGGAAACACCTATTAACTTAATTTTACGCATCGCTTGTTGGATATTATGGTAATCTACAATTGAAAAAAAATAAATTTAATTCAATATAATGTGAAACAAAGAAATTATTTTGTAAATACTTATAATTATAGAAACCTTTTTAAAATGCATTCTCAGTTTTTCAGAAATCGTGGTGTGTATTGTATAATGTGCCGTATATTTTAATGCAGGTAACTCATTTTGTTATCTAGCAAAATTTCATTTAAAATTCTTTATTGATTTTACTAATCTAAATTTTGCAAAGTTTGGTAGTTTGGTGACTATTCGTTTCAAGTTTTCTTATAATATAACTTTTAGCAACTTTGAAAAAACTAAGATATTTGCATTAAAGTAGTAAGTAACTTTTAAATTGTCGGGCAATTTGTTATCTGTTCAAATAAATTAAAAAAACAAAAATTGATTTAAATTGCATTGTTAATATTTATCGATAAGAAACCATAAACATTAATAAATAAATACTATGTATTAAACTAGTCATCAATACTAATGAAATATTTCCATTTTAAGGTCCAGTACTGACAACGGTTCTGCAGAAAGCACATACCCGTTTTATCAGAAACGTGTACAGTACTGTAAAATTTGTTTGAAACAGAACAGAACAAACATGAGAAAGAAACTGGAGTAATTTGAGGACCGTCGGAAACAAAAACCACTCAATAATTTTTTAGAAAAAATATATTATCATAAAATCGATTAATCGGTTACTTCTCGAAAATCGTATTTTAAAATCGATTTTAAAACACTTTTTAAAATCGTTCTTTATAATTGATTTTTACAATCAGTTTTAAAATCGATTTTTAAAGTCGGTTTTAAGTTCCATTTTAAACATTTATTTTAAAAGAATTTACAAACAATTGTTTATCAAAACCTGCAGTAATAATTTTGCCATGAACTTTTATACACATACCTAATAAAATGTAGGTTTTTTAATTAAAACATTAATAAATACGTCGTCATTAACTTTCTTAGTTTAAATAGAACTTCCTATTTTTATTTAATTTTATCTTAACTTTTAATCCAAGTTTGTTGAGACTTTTGCAAGTTTTATCTAAATTCGTTTCAATTTAAATTTAAGTCGATTTAGTTTTAAAATGTTTGAAAATAATTTAACCTCTACCCTGACGGTGTTAAAAAATATAATGTACAACCTTGTAGACATGTAACACGGTTCTGAGATTTTATTTTGTCCTAAGATAGAGTACCTAACGACGCTTTAATAAAAAGTAAAATTGTTTTACAACAAAGAAAATATAATTTGATAGACAATTCCTCGATATTTTTTTTATATTTGTTTTACATTTTTACTTACAATGGATCATAAATAGCTGAAAATTAAAGTTCCAAAGAAAAGTTTCCGAGAAATATATATTCAGACAGGAATAGTACAAGGATATATTGAAAAATTCATAGCCTACTATAGAACCAAACAAAATTTCAATGTCAAAATATTTTATTACTCAACATATTCTCCTCTTAATTGGATACATTTATTACAGCGAACCTGCAACGTCTCTAGACCTTTCAAAAAAAATTTTTCTTCTTGCTCTGCAAACCAGACCTCCACAGCTTCTATTACCTCCTTGTTGGAAGAAAATGTACGACCTTTTAAACTTTTTTTCAGTTGAGGAAAGAGGTGATAGTCGGACGGAGCCAAATCGGGTGAATAAGGAGGGTGTTCTAGTAATTCAAACCCTAAATCACGAATTTTTGCATGGCAACATGAGATTTGTGTGCAGGGGCGTTGTCCTGCAAAAACAAAACACCTTTGGATAGCTTTCCGCGTCTTTTCTTTTAATATTTTCCCGTAGAGTGGTCAGTAATATCGAATAGTAATCTTCAGTTATTGTTCTACCCTTATCCAAAAATCAATCATGATTACTCCATGGCAATCCCAAAAACTGAAGCAAGAACTTTTCCAGCAAATTTTTGGACACGAAACTTCTTAGGTCTTGGAGAACCAGAGTGTCGCCATTCCATCGATTGTTGCTTTGTTTCTGGATCGTAGAAATGTACCCAAGTCTCATCCATAGTAACAATTCGGTTTAAGAAGTCTACATCGTTTTCAAATCGAGCACAAATCGAACGCGATGCTTCTACCCTTGCACGCTTTTGGTCAACATTCAAACATTTGGGGATCCATTTTGCAGCATTTTTCTCATGTCCAAATTGACGTGAACCATATGATGAACGCGTTCGTATGAAATATTCAGTGCTTCAGATATCCGTTTTAGCCCAATTCGACGGTCTGATAAAATCATGTCATGAACTGCATCGATATTTTCGGGGACTGACACAGAAACTGGCCTTCCCGATCGGTCATCATCTTCAATGGAAAATTTACCTCTTTTGAAGCTTGCATTCCAATTTTTGACGGTCGCATACGAAGGACATTGATCACCAAGGGTATTAAGCATATCTTCGTAAATCTGCTTACCTCTTAACCCTTTTAAATACAGGTACTTGATGATGGCTCGATGCTCCAATTTTTCGATTTTCACAATTTCGGTGGACATCTTTTTTCATTTAATTTATTGCGTGACTCTGGTTTACTTTTTGACGTCAAACTTTACACTGACACTTCTAATAAGTTATTGTTCGTTGCTATGGTAACGCAATATTTTGTTTATGCAAGGAACTGGTCTAGGCTAACTAGATATCAATACATCCTCGTATTATACATACATATCACAATTTAGTATTTACCAGTATTTTAAAGTTTAAAATACTTGAAGGTCAAGAAACTTAAAAATATTAAAAAAATTAATGCAATGATATTAGTTTATAATTTTCATGTAAGATTTAAAGCATTTTCTTTCTATTTTACACATTAAGAAAAATGTAATTAATCATTTAGTAAAATTATTACTATTGTATGTTTTATTGAATTATGAATATTGAAAGCTGATTTTAAATGAAATTGTGATTTAAAAATGTTTAAAATGAATAATAATTATTTATTTAAACTTTATTTTCAGAAAACTTTAAAAAAATACTATTCTTAATGTAATCATTAGGGCGTATTTTGGTATTTTAATTATATAGCCAAAGATAAGTTTGAAGAAAGTAAAAACACTTTTAGCACACTAACATGTCTTTTTTTCTTACAAAAATAATAAAAGTACAAATCAACGTAGCCCGGAGTTAGAGATGGGCAATATCGACAATTGTCCTAGGCGCTAAAATTTGAAAGCTCTATGCGCCAACATTAAAATAAATACATTAAATTAATCTTTTTCTATTTTTGTCATTTGTAATGCGTAAAGAAGAATTAAACTGGTAAAAAAAGTAGTAAAAGCGTGGTTTATATGTTTATTATCTTACTTTGTAAAAATACTTTTTTTACAGTTTTTTACGTTTGCCAAAACCGACCATGTACGAAGAAAGTACCAGTACAGAGTATTGACAGTTTTATGATGACAAGTGTTCTTCAAAAAATTTCAAATACATAGTTAACAATAAAGGGATTAAAATAGTTAAATCTTAGTTTATTGGTGTAGCAGATAAAATTTGTTGTAATTATAGGATATTTAAAAATTGTTTTTATTGTTTTCTTTAGTGGTCAATATAAAGTAATGTTTGATAAATTTATTAATTTAGTTTTAAAAAAGAAGACATTCGTGATAGTACACAAAGTATAAGCGTGTTAGATGATTCTGCGTTTTCGCATTCGACTAATAGAAATAGTTTTAACCATAGCCCCCATATAGGCTTATGATGAGTTTATTTCCTCAAATAATGCCCCAAAAGTCAGAATTACTCAAGCCGGTCTGCGCTAAGTTATCAAAAGTTCGATCGTTCGGTTGCTTAAAATGACATTTTAGACATTGATCTCAGACAACTATTTTCTGCCTGTTTCTTCCAATTTTTTTTTAAACTCAGATAATATTAGTTAGTAACAGTACTGTAAATACCAGTTTAAAAATCTACTTAAACAAACCATTTATAAAATCGACTTTAAAATTATATTTTTAAATCGAGTTTACAAACCGTTTCTTAAAATCGAGTGTAAAAAGCGATTTTAAAAATCGACTTAAAAACACATTTTAAAAATCGACTTTGAAAACCGAATTTAAAAATCCACTTTAAAACCGATTTTACAAGTCTATTTCAAAAGTTGACTATAGAAATCGATTAATCGGTTTTCGATTTTTCCACGATTAATAGAAAATCGAGTGGCATACGATTAATGTACCATAATTGTTCAAAAGTGGTGAATTTTTTAGTGGTGTTGTTGTTCGACAGTGTTAAAAAAATGCCTAGAGCCTTGTCGACCTACGAACAAACTTCATGTGTCACTAGTTCAAGAAATAGAAAATTAACGTTGGTTATATAATGATAAATTTAAAAACTATACGAAAAGAGATGTTACTGACGTCGCCTCGTTCTCAAGTATCCGCCCCTGATTATTTCAATCTAGGGCGCTAAAAATGTCGGCGTTGGATCCTTCCGGTGATGAAATGATAATTCCAGAAAGGCGGCATTGAATCATCTTCTTATTCCCATTCTTTAAACATTTAAAAAATGTAGAGTAGGTCGCCATGAATACAAATAGTATGAACAGTTTATATAGACAGAATTGCAACGGCACATACGACTTAGGACACATTTCAAATGACCAAGTATATACAGGGTGTTAATGAAAACGTGTTACATAATTTAAGGGCAAACAGAAATACGGTGAACGTTCATATGAATGTATACTTTTTGTACTTTGGTTTTGTAATTAGAGCGCTTTGAAGATGATGTCTCCAGGTGATTTTTATATACATATCTTCAGAACGCCACCTTGAAAAAATGTGAAACTTGGTTAGTTAATAACTTTACAAGCAAATTTTCTTGATGCCACTTAGAGTTCCCTAAGTTTTTTTATATTACTTTTTTTACATTTTAAATAATTAATTTAAAAATTCCAAAATGTTTACTAAAAAAAGTTCTTTTGTTTAGAGTACACAAGATACACCGTTTTAGAGAAAATCCGTTTTAAAATTTTTGGTTTTTTTATTTTAACTATTGCACAAATTTTTAAAATAAAATAAAAATTCAAGAAAAGAAAATTTTATTAGTGATAATAATAATTATGACAATAAATGTTGGAAATGACGATCGCCAACCTGTAGATATCTGTAAAAAATGACCTGAAAACATCATCTTCAAAGACTTCCAGCTCCAAAATCAAAGCTCAAAAAGTATATATGTTTATATGAACTATTACCCTATTTTTGCATGGTTTGTTTGCCTTCAAAATATAAAAATACCATGTATTCATTAAGACTCTGTATAATTCCTCCAAACTTAGATTTTAGCATTTAATGTTAATATCTTTTGGTGGGGGTGAGGTAAAATGAAACACTCTTTCTAAAATATTTAATTCGCGAAAGTGTTTCATTTCGCGTCACCTTCACTAAAGAGATCTTCCATTAATTTTATCCACTTAATAATACACATTCTCAAAGTAAATATATCTTCAACAATCAGGATCTCCCAAAAATTAGATATATAGTTGATTCCTGTAATCATCACAAGTTAAAAATACGAGCAATTTGATTGCCTTTTATTTGAACCCACGCATCGGAAAATTAGTTTAGCATTTTTGAATAATTATATATAATTTGAAATTTTTAAAGCGCGTGGGCCAATTCGTGACTCGAATTGTCATATTTAGTACAATTTATCGAGCATCACTGTGGAACCACGACTTCTTACCGCAAAAAGTATTAACCTTCTGAGGGTAAGGCTATAGTTATGTGTATGGGTTGGACCAACATTTTCTATAAAAAAATTTCACTAATTTGTGTCTTTATCGCGGTAGATCAGGAAGGGTTTGTAGTAGGAAGCGCAGATTAAAGATGTATCATCTCAAATAACCATCAGCTTAACTTCGAGTAATAGTGAATTCTTTTTTGAAAGGTTAAAATTTCTGCTAAAATTTCTTTTGCAAAGAAACGGGATTGTGAGTTCAAATCTCCCTGGTTGCAATTTTTAAAATAAACAAAATTTATATTATGTTGGAAAAATCAGTCTTACCATTGAAGTTTGTATCCAACGTAACAATTTTCGATTGTTGTTTTCCGAGCGTATATAAAAATGAGCACGGCAGTATAAACACAGTTGTAGACAAGCAGCACTGCCTAAGGCAGCTTCCCTCAAGCTCCTCGTTACGACCGAGTCAAATAATTAGCTGCTGGCTGCGCCCAGTGAACAAAGCTATCTTTGACTTCGCGGAAACCGTGTTCTCATTCGTAAGTAAAGAGCAGGTTGACAATTAAGTTACGCGACTGTATGATATTGAAGAAAATCAACCGTCATTAATGAATCAAATTACAACTACGTGTAAAATTAATTCAATTTATTCTGTATCGGTTAATAAACTCGAATAACAAATTTTACGGAGATTAGGAAAATAGCCCGCTTTTCTTTATTTGCCAAAGTTAAATAAGATCATCGGCCACAATAATAATATGTGAGTATTAAGTTTTCTTCAACCGTGAGTATTAAGACTTATTAAAATCTTGAAAGATAAATAATTAAACTGGATAACTTTTCAAACTAGATTTCTCCGTTTTATGAAAATAACACTTTTAAAGGAGATCTCCCTTGCGAAGGTATAATTCACAACCAATTGTTTCAAAAATGTTTCTTTGGTTTTCATCAGTCTTTTATGTTTTACAATATTGTAAACAGCTAAAGAATTGATCCGTGAAGCAGATAATTCATTAGAAGAGATATTATTATAAAGTAAATTTGTATGTTTATTAAGTTCTTGTGAACTCTATACATATTTATTTCTCTCAAAATTTAGTACAGTTGATGAAATGTACACAATGTCAATCTTCTCCTCCTTACAAATACATAATATTTACCTGTCAAAGTTGTATAGCTTACTTGATAAATATTAAAATTGTTACAAATCAGTCTACATTATGAAAATTTGCATTTTTCATGACAACCTGAACATTTAGCTATAGGTCACTATAGTATTGTTTGATAGACAATTACATTTTACATTGGTTGTTGGCATAAAATACAGGGTGTTCTATTTAAAATAAGCAAGTTATTGCGTTTCAAAAATGTCATTATTTAATCTCAATTTGTACACATCCTTGTGTATGACTGTGGATTTTCACAAGTTCTACATAAATACTGATCACTTCATAGACATTACTGCAAATTTAGTTTGGAAAAAGAAAATAGTTGCTGAGATATGAATTGGTAAAATTGTGACGACTTTTTCATAAAATACAAAATATCTCAAAACCTTTAGGTTTAAGTAAATGTAAACCTCTATAAAATCCAGTCTTATTTTGAACGTAGAAACTGAAAATGTAATAATATATAAGGCATTCCATAAGAAAAACACAAGTTTCATACGTTCTGTGTATTTTATGACACCTGTATATTTCGAAAGTAATTTTAAAATATTACTCCAATAGGCCTCTATCCATCTCAAATATATTTTTCAATCTTATTGAATAGTTTGGCTGTAATATTCCGTGTCGTATACCGTGAATAACCCTGTATACTAGCGCAACCCTTGTGTTTGTTTTGTACGTTAGAGTTGAGACCTTGCGTACACATTCTTTAAATTCCGTGTGAGGTGTTGTCAGACAGACATTGTTCCAATGCGAGGTCAGCTCTATTAGTAGATTTCCCGTTAAAAAAACTATTATAAATTCTAAACCAGATATAAATTCGTTCAAAGCAGTAAAAACAGCTTATATTTATAGAAAACTTAATTTAAACAAAACTCGTACCTTTGTGTCCGAATTATAAATAACACCCTGTCCGAAACACGTTATTTCTGACAATCCAAATTCATTGTCTCATTTTCCGTATCGTCGAAATATAGTATCCAACTTCTACAGAAGTAGAAGGTTTTGTAAATATTAGAGGTTGAGCAATCAGCAGAAAACTGCTCATTTTTCAGTCTATAAGCATAAACCATGGACGATACAAATCCGAGGAACCCGAGTCCAGGAACCCCTTCAGATCCCCCGCCTTCTCCAAACCCGAGTCCCCCAAGGAAGTTTTGAGATTGTTACTGGTTGCTTTGTTATATATGCTTGTTATATTATCGTTTTTGTGTTATAGTTCGATTTATTGTTAGAACCCGATAATTTTTTTATTCTTTAATTTTATTATCAAGGGACCTAGAAGCAAACTTCTTCGACTGATCAACCTGAAGCAAAAAGTAAACGTAAGTCAAGGAAAGTTTCCAACATGAGAGTAATTAAAAAGACTTACATACTCTAATCATATCTACAAACAAGCTATTTTCTTTTGTGTTGTAGGACCATACATGTCAATTCTTCTTTATGACATTGCCAAAAGGTCACAAACACATACGCATTCTTCCAACTGACTATGCTATTACTAACAACATATTATACAACTTTTATTTCCTCTAAACGATCAAGTTCCGTCAACTTCCCCGCGCGAGCCGTCGATGTTAAGTCGCCGGGTGTCAGCCGAAAACCTCGCTTAACCGTTTGATTGGTAGTAACGACGGCCGGTGTGTACAAGGGACGTAATCAACGCGAGTTTATGACTGTCGCTTACTGGGAACTCCTCGTTTATGGGTACGAATTTCAAGTCCCAATTCCTAGCACAAAGCAGTTTTAGCGGGTTACCTGGGCCTCTCGGCCGAGGTTTGTTACGCTACCACGTTTATTCTTTCAGTGTAGCGCGCGTGCGCCCAGGATATCTAGAGGCATCACAGACCTTTCATAGCGCGGTTTCAAGCCGCTTGTCTCTCTAAGAAGAGTAGTTTGTTCGCAGACAGTGTATAAACCACGTGCGTGCAACTCGTCTCGTGCCGCTCCGACGCAAAATCCGTGAAAAGTTCCGGACGGCGGCGACGAAAACACGGCAAGGACCGCGACGCCAGCGGGCCTTCGACATGTCTGTAACGCGAGATTTATAACTTTATTCATTATCTAACAATGTTTTTTTAATGTGTAGTATTTTTTTCACTTTACCTGCCTTAGTTTCTTTTCTTTATTTCGTCAACATTACGTTGTTGTTATCTCATTGAAGTTTGCTTATCTTTTAAATATTTAAATAGTAAATGTGACTGCATCTAACCTACTTCCGTGTAGTCAAAGTATTTGGTGTAAAATTAAATCCAAATCAATTGTTTTTTTTCTAAATAATGTTTAGAAATATTCCATACTGCTGGATTTTTTTCACATTCTGTATGTGAAGGTCAACAGAAAACGAAGGAAAACCTGGCTGTTTGTCTTGCTTTTCATCTCAGTAAGACTCATTATAACAAAAACCTTGAAACTTTTAAATGAATGAAAGCGTCATAACTGAGTAACTACTCTTCAATGAGGTCAATTGGTCAATGACCCACCAAAATAAATGCGTGTAAATTTATGTATGTATGTTTTGTGTTAAATTTGTTTAGAATGACACTACCGCTTAGATAACATATTAGACAATTAAGAATATGTGAACAGTTTGATTATTTGGTAGCAGTAAACAATAATACCAAAGAAGCCAAAACCTTGACAAAAATTTCAATGATTAAACGTACGGGATAAAAAAAAACTAACGGGTAAGAGAACATTTATGTGCCGAGTTTAATTCTTATCTATTGGTTCAGTTTCACACAGATGTTGTATTTTGATTTTGTTTCTATTGTAAAATTTCATTGTTGTTTTAATTAGGAGAGTTATAAAATCATCAAACACAGTTATTACCACTGCACAGTTTTTTTAATTATTTTATCACTTTTTTTTGTTTTTAAGAAAAAAAATTAATGAAATCAAAAGTTTGAGGAATAAAAATCTAAATTATCGCTGTTTGATATACATTTAGCTTTATTTAATAAAGTAAAACAAAAACGTCTTGTTTTAGTATGAAGGTTTTTTTACATTTCGAAATGTCAGAAGCTATTAAAATTTATATGGAAATTCTAAAGAGCACGTTCAACGTTGTTAAGGGTTTTATTTAATTTATAATTAAGTTAGCAACTGGTTAGTAGCACCTGTGGATTTGATACTGTAATTGAAATACACCGAAAGCATGAAAAATTGTAAACCCGCAATTTATTAACTTATTAAAAACAAGAATATTCTCCACTAAACGCACCCTAAAGAATTAGATTAAACAATGTTTCTTTAATAAGAAACAAAACGTGATAAAGTTATGCAAAGTATACTGTAAAACTAAATTTAAATATAATAAAGTTTCATATTAAGCTGTGATTTTAGAAAGCAATTAATGCAATATTAACCAAAATTTTCACTTTATTATCGACATTATTTACATAAGCTTTAGATTGATTAACATTCTGTCTGTAAATCCTGAAGTAGAAAAACAATTTTATACAATGCCGATGTATTGTTTGCATAAAATTACTGCTCAATTTACAGTAACGAACATAAGATTTAACACCAATAGATTCAGCTCATGTTTAAATAAACTTTTATATTAAAAAAAATTAATAATAGTAATAATAATAACAATATGAAATGAATTGTGAAATTTAAACATTCTATTCAATAGCTGTAACTGAATGTCATTAGTAGTGTTTCCTTTAATGAATAAGCACTTAAGATGATTAAAAATCTTTAGCGACTCACAGCAATCAAGAACCATTAAATATTATACTGTTTTTTGAATAATAGCAACATTGCGTCATTAAACTATAATAAAAAAATTAAAATCAAATCCATTCTTAGCATTCTCTAAACCCAACTCTTTAAATCAAAATTCATTATTTTATTAATTAGCATGAAAAATCTTTATTTTAATTTGACACTGAGTTATTGAACCGTGTTCTTATAAGGGTTACTTTGGGTGCTTAATTTATCTTATGCAGATATAAACGACCGCGTTTAATTATTGTTTAATCCATTGAAATTGACAATATTTAAAAGTAGACAATGTATCCTAAAATTTTCATTGTTAAAAATTGCGTTAGAAATTTTTTGTTTTTCAAATTAAAAGTAATATGTCACAGAAATAAACTTTTGTAGGAGGAATTGTAAGAAATGTAGTTTACAACCGTTTTAGTCTAAATTTCATTTGTTAGTAATATTAATCAAATTATTTTTTTAATTTTTAAAAATAAATGTTGTCGTCCAATTTTACTGTACGTCAATTATTTGAGCTCTAAGGTGCACAACTTAAAGGCTGCTCACTATAAGTTACTCCAATATATAATGCACAAACTGTACCATTAAACGGTCAAGCATTTATTGAGCATAGAAAAGTTTTATAAGGTAGTACAGTTCAGACAAAACACAAGTTTAGAAAGAAGCGTTCCTGGAATGTGATTTACATTATTTTTGTATCAATAAATCTTTTAAACTTTAAAGCATATATTAAAACTAAGTTCTTACAAAATTTGCTTATTACATGTATTTGGTAACTATAGTAACAAAGTATTTCTCAAACTGAGTTTTGTAAAATATTCAACAATACAACAGACGAAAAGAGTAACTATTTCACAAGCCTCAGACCAGTAAATGGCTATTTTCTGGCCACTTAATGCAATTCCAAGAAAGTAATTTTTATGATGTCGCATTGGCTTGCCGCAATTAATGATAATTTTCGAATGAGGAAACGTCAATGCGGAATATCAACAAACATGGTCAGCATTTCGTAGACCACAATACTGACAATTCAAGCGATCTTGCCTGTGCAAATATAACCTACTAAACACGTATATATAGTAGGTTAAGTATGAAGACGAATCAACTAGTAAAGTAGTACGAGAAGTGTCAGTAGTGTTTAGTGAATACTACAGAACGCAGTAACGTTGTAACGCATTCATATGCGCGTCAGCAGTCGCGCTCATCAATGTAAATATTGTACATAGCATAATGTAAGTGTCGACAATAAGTCATACACAAACGGCTGTGGGAGTGTTCCATCCAATTCCGTTTATCAATCCGCCGCGGAGGAAGGAAACAACAACCACAGGTATATATTAAATTTTTTTAATATACCTACAAAATGGATGGAAAAACGACAGCTACTGCGCCTGCCCCAACGGTCAACGCTACAAAGCCCCCCATCGCTACATCGTCAACATTACGGGTTCTGACTTGTAAACAAATTCAATCAGAAGTAACTCCAGATTTTAGTCCCAAAGCGATTTTATGAGAAAAACACGCGTTGAAAAGTTATGTAGTATATGACGTTAAGTTTTTATCGAATTCAAATTTAGATGATGTAAACTTTAGACACATATACATACATAGGTTGTTTGCCACCCAGTTTACTCTTTTTCGTAAAGGGTGGATAAGAAACTTACTGCAAATGTAGAAAGACGGCTAACCTATAAGAGAAAGAGGTAGAGAGCGCCACCTATTTGTGCCTTTTTTAGTTGTTTTCTTTCAAGAACAGGAATGAGGAAATGATGCCAAATTTAACAAATAAATTTAATATGAACGTCGACACAAGCTTAAAAGTCAACCCCGTCTTAAACAGATAAATAGAGAAATAACATAGAGAATTAAATAGAAACTTAACCTAGACGACTAGACTATTTAATTATTTGACAATATTTTGTTAATTAAAACGCGATTGCACAAATAAATAAACGAGAGAATTATTTAAACTAAACTAAGATATACCGCTTTTTAAGCCGGTATATCTTAATCACTGATGTGCTGATAACGAAGTGGTCCTTCACCGCAATAAAAATATAAGAAAACAAAGGTACTACGTTAAAAGATCCTGAACGTAAAGCTTTTAATGTACGAAATTAAATTGAGTCAATATGACATACTATACGGTATAATCGGCCTCTTCGTTTCACACATAGAATAACAATCAAACTAAATTAAATGCGTATATCGGATGTTATACAACAAATGTCACTAGCTTAGTTTAAATCGTGCCTCATGCAATGGTTTTAAATTGTATTTCAAACGTACTGGATATCTGACTAAAAGAGGTAACCCGCTGTATCTCAGAAACCACTTATCGTATCGACTTCCGGTGCAAAATTATATAATAAAAGTAGTCAAGAGGAAATGCTGGAAATTATTTTCGAGTCTCTGAAATGACTACCAAAGGGCGTAATTGCCATCTTGAATTTTATTTTTTTCATATTAACGATACAGTCAATGTTGTTTTAAGGCTGACACAAATTCAAATCTCCACCCTCTACAATTGAAAACTAGAAATACTATAATGAAAAAATTTTGTTACACCCCGATTGGAAAACCTATAAAAACTGCAGTATTTTTTAATTTGATTAAGCCCGATTGTGTTTGTTTAATAAAATTTGAAAATGATCATCTCAGTTAAGCTTTTTTCACATTCGGTATGTGAAGGTCAACAGAATCGAAGGAAAATCTGGCCGTTTGTCTTGCTTTTCATCTCAGTAAGTCTCATTATAACAAAACTTTAAAACTCTTAAACGAATGAAAGCGTCATAACTGAGTAACTACTTTTCAATGAGATCAATTGGTAAATGACCTACCAAAAATAAATGTGTTAAACTTATGTATGTATGTTGTGTGTTAAATTTGTTTAAAATGACACTACCGCTTAGATAGCATATTAGACAATTAAGAATATGTAAACAGTTTGATGATTTGGTAGCAGTAAACAATAATAGCAGAGTAGCCAAAACAAAAATTTCAATAATTAAACGTGCGGGATAAATGAAGAACTAACGGGTAAGAGGACATTTATATGCCGAGTTTAATTCTTATCTATAGATTTAGTTTCACGCAGATATTGTATTTTGATTTTGTTTCTATTGTAAAATTTCATTGTTGTTTTAATTAGGAAGAGTTAGGAAATCATCAAACATAGTTACTACTACTGCACAGTTTTTTAAATTATTTTATTACTTTTATGTTTGTTTTTAAGAAAAAAAATTAATGAAATCAAAAGTTTCATACGTTAGCCGAGACAGCAAATTAAGCGAAACAATTATATATATATATATACTCCAAGTGAAATATATTATTTTTTCTTCAAACGTTTATTGCTAGTTTCCATATGTTATTTTCAAATTTTCGGGATTTTTGAGTCTTATAATGATGTTTTATTCTCGACGAATCAAGTTGGTACTTTACTGTTACATTCATAATATGACATACCAACCTCTAAATAATTGTGAAAACAAAGGAACTGTTGCTTTTAATGTTTAGACAGTAAAAAGTGTTTTTAGCGTCTGCCAGTAGTTCAATAATATGCCGTTTTAATGTCGCTTAAAGAAAAGTCCTTTTTTCTACTAGCTGCTGCACTAGTCGGCAGTTATCCTTAGAATTGTATCTGTATTGTTTAACATATGGATTGCTTCGAATGATAATTATTTTTATTTGCTTAGCTCCTTGCTCCATGCCACCACTAGATGAACTGTTTATACTATTGATATGGCAAGTTAATTTTTGCAAATACAACAACTTTGCTTGTTGACCATTTGCAATTTCTATGCCAAATTGATGAGGTATTACTGAGGCAATATTCTTAATATACTGTAGTGATTTAAATTTTTAAAATGGCCCTACGATTGGGAAGCAGAAATACTATGATAATAAAAATTTTGTTACCCCTGATTGAGAAAGCCATAAAACTGCAGTAATTTTTAATTTGATTAAGCTGAATTGTGTTTGTTTATTAAAATTTGATATGTAATTAAATCACTTATTTTAAAAATGTAAATTTGAAAATGATCATGTCAGGGTACAAATAAGTTGAATTTAACATTTGAATTTCCGGCTTTGACTCTTTCACTAAATAAAATTCGATTGAAGGTAAACAACTCATATGTTTCAATCCTTTTAACTCTAGCTTATTCCGATTTTAATGTTTCTAGAAATATTGATATCTTATTAGGGTTCTGCAAAATTCGTAGTTAGGTAGGATAGTAGCGAGAGACTTTTATAATTCCTCAGAGTGTAACATTTCGTCTAATTATTTAGTGGAAAATCTCGATTCAAACATAAATGATGACATTTCAGAAACATTCTGACAAATAGAAGAAGATACTAATAATAAAAATTGTAACCTTTCAAATAATGAGAAATTTTGCGAACACAATTTTATACCACTACTAAACGCGATAATACCGGACGTTTTATTGTTACTACTCCATTTAAAGAATCTTTAAAGGATTCAGGAAATTGCATTACGTCGTTTTTATTTATTAGAGAAACGATTACAATCAAATTTAAATTTAAAAAATGAATACATTTCTTGTATGAATGAGTATAGTAATTTAAAACACATGCACGAAATATGTGACGAGTATGAACAAAAAAAATGGTTATTATTTACTCCATCACGCGTTAATCAAAGATTCGAGTCTCAAAACTAAACGTCGCGTAGTGTTTAATGTGTCCGCGAAAACGGATAATGGTTTATCATTAAACAGTGTTCAATTCAGTAACATTGCAAAGTGACATTTATGGTTCCGTAAACATGGATGACGGCTGACATATCTAAGATGTATCATCAGGTATTGATAGACGAAAATCAACAAAAATATCGAAAAATTTTCTAGCGTAATGAGCCTCAAGAAACTTTCTCGCAGCTAGATCTTTAGTTCAGTTCGATATAGAAAATGAAAAAAAAAAAATTCCAGTAACAAGTAAAGTCATTCTTAATGATTTTTATGTTGAGGACGGGAACTGAAACGAAATCTAATTACACAACAATTACCAGACTAAAATTTGGTCATGGACAATTTCTAGCGCATTTATACAGATTAAAGTTAATAGACTCACCTAGGTGCAAGTGCAGACATGATTATGCAGACATCAATCAGATAATATTTCAATGCACAGAACATAAAGTCCAAAGAAATCTGTTTATTAAATCAAATTAGGAATACATATGCTCACTAATATTGTAATATTATTAGGTACTTATAGCAAAGATATATGCGCTCAAATATTGCAATTCCTAAACGCATGCGGGATTAGGGTGTGAGAACAGTGAGCTTAATAATTCTTCTCTGTTGGCCGTACTCATGTCTGTGTATGTACTAAAGCCGCTTCGATAGGCCCCGAAGCCTGAAGTGTGTCTTTCTGTATATATCCGATGACTGGGCTGTGGTTTCTCACTTGCTTATTAACTGTTGTTTTGATTTTTGTATTTAAAAAAACTGAAATTAAACTTAAACGGCCGAGGGCTTATAGACTAAGTTCCGAAGAAAGAAGAATTTTGTCAACTTTGTTAGGTGAAAATTGATTGTGATGATAAAGCAAATTTGTTTTCGAACCAAATTTGCTGGAATGGTTTTTTTAATCAGTTGTGCTGTTAAGAATGCCTTATTTTCAATGTTCGCAAGAGAAAACTTTCAAGAAATGGTTATTTCGGTAATCTCTATCGGGGTTTTCTTAGAATTATTCTACTCATATCACCGTTTGGTTTTGCTGAATTAATAAAGTCTGTGTTTGTTCAAAGAAAAGTGCTTGAATGTTATAGCTTTTATAAAGTAAATGGGATATTTGTTTTGACTGAAATGAACAGTATACAGATTACAAGCCACGGTTAAATTCTAAATTTGTAGATTAAAAGCTTTTTGTGTATGTAGAAATTAAAAGGAAGTTCATATTTTAGTATTCTTAAGTTAGTCGATATTCGGACTCTTAGATTTGTAACATGTAGTAAATGCATGAACGTAACAGTATCGGTATCGCTGATGATAACAGCTTAGCTGTTGAAACACGTGTCCGAGTAAAGTTTTGGTGCAGTTTTTGGTGTTTTTCTGTTGGTAACTTAGCGGACTAATGTTGTTGAAATTTTACAACCGCCAGTTAATGAAGTACGCAAAACGTCGTCCGCGTAACTATAGAGAAGTGATTTGTGTACGTAAGTTAAAGTTACGTTGTTAATCAAAATAAGAAACAATAGTTCGCGAAATTAAGAGATTTTCCGTTCGATTAAAGTTAATGGTCGAAACAACGCTAGGGGACTAATTAAAATCTCTACCCTGCGAACTAAATATGGAAATGAGGTATCGTGAATGTGTATTTTTTGATAAATTTAGTATAACAACGACATAAATTTTGAGAAATTTTGGTGTATACCCCAAAATGGATTATTTGGCTCACCAACTGTATGTAAGCTGATTGTTTATCCCGGATAAGTATAATGTTTTTAGTGCTTTTGTGTGTACGGTTATAAATAACCAACAAATTATTCAAAATGAACGAACTGAGATGGGATTTGTGAATTTCCAGTTTGATGCTAAATTAGTTATTTTGTTTTAAACAAAAACCACAGTCTTATTTCGATCATGAACTTCGTGAATTTTGTAAATAGTTTGTAAGCAAATTTCGGTATATTCTGCGTTCCCTAGTGAAAGCGAGCGGTACTGCCAATATATATTTTATATTTTTGCGTTTGGTTTTAAGTAAAGCAAGTGCTTTAAGTTAAAGAACGCGATCGTGGTGTAATCAATATTTGTAGACACTCTTGCATTTAAATAGAAAATCTTAAGTCATTCTTGTCATTTTTTTATGAATAAGTGAAAACTATGAGATTATTTTTCATTTCTTTTTCCCTCTTTTACTGAATTGTTATTGTAGACAGCACAAAAGAAATCAGCAAAAAGATTTGCAGAGCTTAGATGAGGTGTACATTTAACATTTAAGTATTGAACAGAACGCGATACGGGCATAGATGATAAAGGTTATTCGTGTATGTCCTGAAAACTATAGGATCTAGAAAAATTTGATTTTCAATAGTCTTAATATAATTGGTGTAGCATATAGCATATAACAATACATTTGAACGTGAACGTGAACGTGTCAAGTATCACAACGTCGCTCCGTAGTTCTACTAAATTTTTTTGGTTTAATTTAATCGATTATTTATAAATCTATAACTCATAAGATAAAATGCCACTAATCAGTAAATGTGCAGTGTGTGATAGTAATCTTAACCAGGAGAAAATAATAAAATGTGATTATTGTAAGTTACCTATTCATACAACTTGTCCCGGACTTGCACGTGGTGAAATTCAATGTCTTTCAAGTAAAGAACGCCGAATTACATATCAATGCGACAAGTGTGCAACTCAGCGATTACAAAATCAATGACCTCAAACAATTGATTTTGGATTTAAAGTCACAGTTAACTGAATTAAAACAGAAAGTTATTACTACTGAACAAACTGATAAGTTAAATTTACCTGAAAAAGAAGAAATAATAAACGAAGTAGCCGAACGCCAACGCCGTGCAAATAACATTATTGTTTTCGATGTAACTGAAAGTTCTTCTATTAATTCTGAGATTAGATCCGAGTATGATTTGAATGAAGTTAAATTGATTTTAAGTCCACTTAACGGAATTGATGTTAACAATATTAAAACCTTTCGCTTAGGAAAACTGCCTTTGTACAATAAACCGCGTCCTTTAAAAATTATTCTAACCAGTGCAACTGATGCCATCCATGTGCTTCGCAACAAAAAACAGCTGAAATTAAACGGTAAGCAATTAGCAGTTAGAAGCCGATTGAAATATAAAGAACCTGTCACGTGACCTGCGTCGTGAACGAAAATGAAACGGACGAGTCTACTGTTCACATTAAGGGCAACAACGAAGTGTATTTCGTAATTTCGTTTGTAGTGTTATTCAAATTATACCCTAGTTTAATAAATACATTTGTAGTAAGGTATATTTTTATGATTTGCGTTGAAGAAGTGTTTCAAAATTTGATTTCGTTTTAACACTTCCTCGATCCAACCCTACTTTACGTTTAAACAATTTTTACGGCGCTACTGAATTGAAGGTCAAATAAATCGTTCGCGCAGATTGATTCACGTGACAGGTTCTTTACATTTCAATCGTCCTCTACCTCGGATCAAACACCGATGCAACGCGATTATATAAAAAATTGATCTAGAAAATCGATTGAATAGTGGGGAAAAGGATGTCACAATTACGTCCGCGGGTTACGTCCGCGGAATCCCAAAAATAGTTTCGACAAAAAACTAAAACAGTTACAATGCTATTACCAAAACACTCGTAGTTTAAGAAATAAAATACAACAATTTTATGTTTCAACAATGGACGAAGAATTAGACATTATTGCAATAACTGAAACTTGGTTTTCCAGTGACTTTCAAAGTTCTGAATACTTCAATTTACATAAATACTCAGTATAGAGGTGCGATCGTCCTTTCCATCAAGTGGAATTATCTCGTGGTGGTGGTGTTCTTTTAGCTACTAAAAACAATATAAATGTTGAACAACTTGATCTATCAAACCTATTAGATCGTCTTAACTTAGTAGATATAGTAGGGTGTAAATGTAACATTAATTCGTTTTATTTTTATGTTTATGTAATTTATATTTCACGTACTCCTACAACTATTATACTACAAACTTTGTTAGAATACTTTATTGAACGACATTTCTATACTAAGCACTTATTAATATTTGGTGATTTTAACATTCCAAATTTATGCAATACTGAAAATGATGATGCTCTGAGCCATTTAATAACTAATTTCGCACATCTCTTGAACATAACTCAATGCAATAACGTTAAAAATCATCAAGGAAAATTACTTGATCTTGTTTTCTCCAACAATCCCTGTGTAGTAACTAAAGAAATTGTGCCATTTGTTACTGAAGATGTTTATCATCCTGCATTGAAAGTCACTGTAGATATACACACCCAAATACAAACTAATTGCTCGTCCAATCCAAACAATAAGTCGTACGATTTTCGAAAAGCTGACTTTCGGGCATTATACAATTCCTTACTTGGTATAGATTGGTCAGTCCTACAAACTACGACGTGTTAATCTAGCTTGTGTAAATTTTACGAGATACTCTATACATTATTCGATGTTTATGTACCACTTCACAAAAATAAATTGCACTCCTACCCAAAATGGTTTACACGTGAAATTATTCAAAATCTAAAAATTAAGGCTAATTTAAACAGACAGTATCGTTACACAAGATCAATGGAATGTTATAATGAATTTAAACGCATTCGAAGCATCACTAAGCAAAAAATTAAAGACGCTTACACAGTATATCTTCGTAGCGCAGAACAGTCTATAAGTGGTGATCCAAAACAGTTTTGGCAGTACATTCATAGTAAGACTAATAACACTCGAATACCCGGTTTTACATATAATGGCAATATTAGGTATTCTACCCCACAAACTATTGTTAATGGTTTTGGCCATTACTTTAGTAGCGTTTATCAACCATCCCACCCTTCAAAACTTCACAATATTAATAATTTATGGTACAACAACTTCCCCTGCATTAATCTTATTTCCATTTCAGAAGATGACATTACGTCCGCAATAAAGAAATTAAAAATAAACAAACTGCTGGTTTCGACCAGGTGCCAAGTTATATTGTCAAAGATTGCTCTAATGTTCTTCTTGTCCCACTTTTAATTATATTTAATTTAAGCTTAAGAACGTCAATTTTTCCTCAATTTTGGAAAATAGCTCGAGTCTGTCCCATTTTCAAGAATGGTGATCCCTCAGATGTCACTAACTACAGACCTATTGCTATACTCTCTAACTTTGCAAAGATCTTTGAAATTATTCTATATAGGCATATATACAACAATATGAAACAGATTATATCCCCTTCACAACATGGCTTCATGGAACGTCGCTCTACCATAACTAACCTAAGTTGCTTTTCGCAGTTTGTTTCTGAACAACTTGATAAACAAGGGCAAGTAGATGTCGTTTATACAGATTTGTCTAAAGCGTTCGATAAAATAGATCATTCAATTCTGCTTACAAAACTTCATCAGATAGGCGTTAGCGACTCTAACATAGCTCTATTGAAATCTTACTTACAGGATAGACCACATTACGTTATGTACAATGGATATAGATCTATACAGTACATTCCTACATCTGGAGTCCCCCAAGGTTCTAATTTAGGGCCCTTACTTTTCTTATATTTATTAATGATCTGAGTTATCATTTACAGTGTCGGTTGTTGATGTTTGCTGACGACGTCAAAATATTCACATCAATTGTAAACCAGGATGATACCATAAAATTACAGTCTGATATTAATTTACTTTCTAACTGGTGCAGCAACAATATCCTAACCTTGAATAGTGGTAAATGTAAAATTGTTACATACACTCGTAAGATTAGTCCAATAAAATTTAATTACACGATAAACTCAGAACTTTTAACTAGATCTAATTTAACCAAAGATTTGGGGGTGACGTTTGATGCTGGATTCACTTTCATATACCACATCAACAACATAGTCTCTTCCGCTTATAAAATGCTGGGATTTTTAATACGTAGCTGTAAAGACTTTTCAAATATTTCGGCTTTAATAACATTGTATTTTTCTTTTGTACGATCCAAACTAGAGTACGGAAGTATCGTTTGGTATCCAATTTATGACTGTCATGTATTGTCCATTGAAAGTGTACAGAGAAAATTTCTAAAATTTCTGTGGTTTAAGATTCATAATGTTTATCCACCCAGGGGTTTTGATCACTCAATCTTACTAAACACATTCAACATTGATTCATGTGCAATCAGGAGGGTATACATCAGTTTGATTTTTCTTTTTAAATTAATGCATAATAAGGTTGACTGTTCGTATTTGTTGCAAAAATTACATTTCCATGTTCCTCGATTACATTCTCGGCAAGAATTAACATTTTATCTCGCAAAGGCTCGAACTAATGTAATATTAAAGTCTCCCATATATGACATGTGCAACAATTATAATAATATCTGCAACCAAACAGACATTCTTAATTGTAGCTTGTCAGAATTTATAACATTTATAAAATCAATTAACGTGTTGTTTTTTTCACATTTGTAGTAGGTAGTAATAGATATTACCATGTATTCATTTATATATAATTTTTCAATTTAATTACTTTTTTCTATCTCTTTTTAATCTAGTAGTATTATGTTCACTTGTAAAATTGTCTTGTAATTGGCATTGCTGTTAGACAATAAATAAAATAAATAAAATAAATAAATATTTTTTTTTAATTATTACACTCAAATCTTAACAAAGTAAACTTGTTGTTGTCACATAAATTATTTGTTTTCTTGTATCTTTTATGAGCAATTTTTTTCTTTGAGTTAAGGAGTTTTAATTCTGTTGTAAACCATTTTGCGTAGGTGTTATTTATTAATTATAATTTTAGGGACCAACAAAGTGAATTAAATGGTTTGGCTTATTGTAAAACAAATTAACGCACTAGTCTACACTTTTATCTTGAAATAAAGTTACCCAATTAAACTCGAATAACTATTCATTCATTCCTTTAAAGTTGAAGTGGAGGGTGATGCGGATCAATAAGAATAAAAAATAGTCAGGTTCAGGTTTGAAATCAATAATAATTGACTGATATATTTCAAGAGAACAGTTTTCATTTGTTTCGATTACATTTTTATACTAATCAATATATGAATTATTATATACGTTATCGTTGAACCACCCTGTATATGTTTCCTATGTTCTGTTGTAAAAAATCAAATCTTTAGGTGTACCAAAAAGGCTGCACGATAACCAACATCAAATATACAAGAATTTACAAGATCATTCTTGTTTTGTTTCCACCTGCATCAATTACACTACAATTATTTTACCTTTGTTTTTAAGATTAGTAGTGTTTAGATGAATATTGAAATCGAACTTATCGAATTAATGTGGGTCTCACATACAAAACTTTGTCTTCCTTTCTTCTGCACTTTGCAATATCAGTTCAATATTTTTGATATTTTAAATCCATCACTATTGCATGTGTTAGTTTGTAAGTTATTTTAATTTGACATGTAATCAAATTTTAATTACATAAGTACCTAGTACACAAAATAAATGCTTGGTGGTAGTCGCACCCAATTTCGGCACCCAAAGACGCTTAACATTTCCGCATTGGATTATTTTAATTCATAAGGTAGCCAAAAGCTGGATTTTATAGAATTATATCAGACAATTTTGCTTAAAGTAGATAAATCGTATTTGATTTGTTTTTATTAGTATAAATAAACTAATCACGTTCGTTTATTAAATGAGTGTCTCTTCGTGCAAGCAATTACGAGCTTGACTGCTTTCACAAAAGCACCAAATTTCTTTGTTGAATATTAAATCATTCAATTCTGTTTCACATGGTTCACCTTGCCAAAGTTAGAGTATTTCAATTGCTGTTAAGCAAAAAACCTCTTATTAAATATTAGTTAGACATTTTTACTAGTGCTTACATTTGTATTTTACAAGCTTCTTGGAGTCAACAATCGTCTTTACATTTAGTACATGTTAGTTTCAATGTTTAAGATTATGAATGCTATCAAATAAACATTGCCGCGATTTACTTAAAAGTAAAATCGTTTTGGGAAACAGAAAGCATGAACAACAAATCAATTAAATAAATGTTGTTATTCTAAATATTTAATATTGTTGCAGGTTCAATTATTATTGACAACCCTTCAAATTTTCTAGTCTTGAGAACAACTGTTAACTTTCTACTCATGAGAAAATCTTTACATTCAGAATGATGGTTTTTCTAACCTCTAAAATGTTACAGATTAACACATTACAAGCCGATAATTCACAAATTCGTTAAATACTATGGAAATTTATATACATTTTTAATTTTATAAACAATGGATGAGGGAGGTGGTGGAGAGGACGAAAGTGATGGAGGAGAGGAAAAGAGAAATATTGAAAGTTCAGGGAAGAGAGGGATGGGGGTGGAAGAAGGAAACAGGAATTTGTTGGGTTATAATTTAGTGGAATATTAAGTAATTTATTTTTTTTCTATTTTATGGTCTAGTTAAGTTTATAAACCGAATCTTTTGTTATAAATTGTAAAATTTAAGGCAAAATAAATATTGAATTGAATTTTATAATCTTACGTGTAGGCATGCTGTGGTTGTTATGGTAATGGCTTGAATTTATAAAATCGACATATTAGGTACGTAAGTTTACAAGATGCGCTAGCATTATTTGCAACCCTGTGACATTTTTAATCTGTGTTTTGCGGGCAGAAAGTAATCATTACTGCCCAGCAATTTTTAAGCATAATAATTTCTTCAGCTTTTTATATTTCTTAAATAGTGAAATTTCAAATGTCAACATAATATCAATTTATTGAAAATGTACAAGCAGTTAACTAATATTTGAAATAACCTATACAAAGTTTGTGATAAACAAACTATTAACTATCTACAACTTTTCGAACCGGACGAGATAGAATGTGGAAAGTTCTGATAAACTCCTAATTTAAAGGATAGTCTTATACATCGCACGGAACTAGTGCAAATTGACAGAAAATAAATGAAATTTGCGAACTATCTATATTTTATGTAATTGTTTTTATGTGTTATATTGTTGCGTAATTTGTGAATGCGCTAGTAATTTCAAATTACACGGTTGCTTTCCAAACGACTTTACTACTACGTCAAATTTCTATCACTCTAATTTACTTTATCATCTACTAAACGTCCAGCTTTGCAACATGTAATAAAAAACATTCTTTTATCAAGAAGATAAGTTCACTACATCCTCTTTAAATATGAAAAGCTTATCGAACCCGACAGCGTTCACCCGTTCAATGATTTTTTCTCATATAATATAAAAAGATAAAGAAGCGATCAAACTACATCTTGGCCTTTAAAAACGAATTTTCTTTTTCCTGTAACTCTATTAGTAACATTTGTATTCGGTTACAACGATCATGAAATTACAGTCGTAAATTCTGTGATAGTAAAAAGCGTCGGATACGATATTGACTGAGGTGTGCGATTATCGTTTTTAGAAAATAAATAAACTTTGGATATGGGTTAGTAAATAAATAGGACAATTTTTACTAGTTCAAGATATAGTTGCTATAGTGACAATTTAAAATAAAACTATATAAAATTAGACATTTTTCTTTTAAACCACCTATCAAACTATATTTTTAAAACTGATATTTAAGCCAGAAACATATTTATCTGAAGAGTTGATTGTGATATGTTGATCGGACATAAACACATTGCTCTGATAAGTTCCGACGTGTTGTGACGCTACGTAACGAGAATTCCTCTTAAAATGCATATCTTCTCTTGGATATTTGCTACTGATGTATGTCAATATGACCTCAGACTCACCAAATGATTTTGAAGAGGAGTGTTGCAGCAGCGGTTATTTGTATCACCATATTTGTATTTGTGTGTTTTGTTTTTATTTGTATTTGCATTTCCCTCTCTATTTCTTCAAGAACTTCCTGCCGCATATTGTATGCTTCCGGTATTGCTGGGACTGAATGTTATACAAACATTCATAAATTAAAATTTCTTCCAATTTTTGTGTTTAATTATTGCATCATCCAACGACGCGTCTGTTGTCTGACGAAAATCTGGACGATAAAAATTTTGTGGTATCATAACACAATACATAACATCACATGGCATATGGTCAGATAGGCGTGCACGCAGTCTATTAACACTGATACAAATCCGCTTGCTGATGCATATTACGTCCCGTTGCAACACAACGCATGAGACAAATGTGATTCCAGCTTTAATATAAAAACCGATCTAGTTACAATTTTATGGATCGGAAGTTCTATTTTATTGTTGCTTGGCTTTAATTAATTAAGAAAAGACAACCATATAATGGTGTATATTACATTATTTTTATAAAAACTATATATCGTTTTAAATGCTTTGAAGCCATACAAACCGGACAAGTTCCTTCAAGCGTATTCTATACTGAATTTTTAATTTAAAATCTAATGAAATTTTGTAAAATCACTCTCGAAATTGGTTCTCAATAATTTCTAATCAGCTTTGTTTAATTCGCTTTTTGTGCTGCACTCTACAGTGACCACATTTAAGTTTATCTTCTTTTATACAGGGTGGGTCAAGTAGCCCGTCGGTTAGAAAGTTATCCACCTGAAATCTCATCAATATCAAATTTGGATAATAGTCATAAAACAGTATAGCTTAAATATTTTTGAAATAACAGCACTTCCGGATATACCGAAAATTGACGTTATTTCTAAATGGAATTACACTATTTTAATATCAATATCTGAATTCTACATTAAATTTTATGATCAGCACCATTATAAGTTTTGACATATAGCCGGCTTAATAAGCAAATGGTCGTAAGTTTTAAAATATACAGAAATACATGACTTGTAAACAGGATAATTGGCTTGCATTTGAAGTTATCACTTTGATGACAATATTCCAAATAACAATCAATTGACTGTTACGGTGAACTGTTTTTATTTCTTATGTTTACTATTATAACGCCCATGATAATTCGTAACTGACGATCAAACCCATCCGTTGAAATTTTATTGATACGGCTACAAAAATTTTGTATAATTGGATTACTAAATACTTTAGCGCAGGTGGTGATCGTTCAATGATTTATTGTTCGTTTGTAATATAAGTTAACACGATATGTTTGTCAAGACTCTTCAACTTTTTAATTAAATAAAAGAGTAAGCATTTTTAAATTTTGTAGAATTTATTGTAATTTTGTTCAATGGTTAATAGCTTTAAGATTTGGTTATCGAAAATCGTAACATACATTTCGTGGGTCGAACATCGGTTAGTTCACGTGCTTTTCATAGACAACGAGAAAATGGCGTAAGAATTTGATGTATTAATAAATTATGGTATTGGATGCAACTTCATCCAGATATTGAGTAGCAGAAATGGAAGTTTTTCTTACCGCTACAATCGTTTATTGTTTGTTGTATTGGAAGAATTCAAATCGTCTGAGTCAAGAGATGATAAAATTCCTATTGTTATTGAAAAAGGAAAATCTTATCAAATTCAACTCGCATACAGCAGAGGTACATTACTTATTTTGTTGATTGCATAATTTTCGGAAGATATCGAATTCTTCACCGTTGCTTTGTCGTTGATTGAATTCAAAAATCAAGAAATTGCTTATCGTAGTTTTGCATTGGTGTTTAATGAAACGTAACTTAGGCTACACTCTTAAATTGAGGTTGTTTGTGCAATTGCAAATTTACTCATTTCAATTAAATTTAGAATTTAAATTTGGTTCTAAGTATAATTTTTAAGATAGTGACTTTCACCCTCAGGAATCTCTGTAAAGATTTGTTTTTCTTTACGACCATCTAAATTATTGTTATCCATCATCAGATTTATGTTTAAACTTATCTTTTTTTCCAGTTAATGGGCATTACTTTGCACACTTAAATTTTTCGTTAAGTTTTATTAAATGGTACTTCTAGGTACTTTTTCTTCTAGACATTGTGCCATCCAATCGGTTTCTGTGCCTTTTTGTTTCGTTTATTTGGCAGTACGAAAATAGTTAAATATATCATTCCTCTCAGCTTCTGACAATGGTCTGCATTGTAGTACCGTTTTTAATGATAACTTGCATTTGCATCGCTTTTTGCAATATACATTGTACTTATATTTATTATCAACTTTTTGTTAACCAAAGTATATTTCCGTTCTTTATCTCTTCTTCTTATTAATATTACCTGACCACGTATTCTCATCATGTTACATGTTACAAGGTCTATGCCTACATTATTAGCTTCCTGTAGGAACACATCTTTCGGCTCGTCAGTAATATTTTGATATTTTGTTACCTAATTATTGCCTCACGACGTATTGCCAGAATAAACATAAACAACTGCTGGAAAAGGTTCAGAGACGATTTTCAAAATTTCTGTGGATGAAAAAATATGGTCACTACCCAAACAGAGGGTATTCCAACTCGATGTCACTTAAAGAATTTAATATGACAACACTAGATTATAGAAGAAAGATTGTTACTGAGAGAATGGCGGATGAAGAAACATCGTCTGAAAGTGCTGTGTCTTTAACCAAAGATTATTGGTGTAAAAAATGCAAAAATAAAGTAAAAAACGCTTTTGTAAGGTGTGAATGCGTATACCATAAAGGTTGTGCAAAAATTTTGGTGAGTAATGAGAAACAAATTTTCCTAATATATAATTCTAATTCCTAATTTTTAATTTTTCCTAGTTTACTAATATAGTACTAAATTTTGTTTTATATAGGGAATTGCATGAATATAATAATTTGCCAGATAACATCAGAAATTCTAACAATTTAAACGGTTTCAAACACAAGTTGAAACAGCCCATATTATTTGTTTATGTACTTGTACTTTTTATATTATTTATTTTAATATTGTAAAAACTGTAACCAAGTAGATACAGTGTGTCCCCGGATAGGTGAAACGACTCGTGTCAAAGATAAAAATTTTCGAAATAAAATTTTATTGTTTGAGGTTCAGTCCTGCTTAGTTAAAGACTAATTTCTAGCATAATTTTAGTATTCTAAAATCATGTATGCCTTGGACCTTTCTTAGTGAAGTTATAACAAAATTTGATTAACAAAAGTTGTTTAGAATCATGAAAGAGTCCTACTTCTAGAATTTCAAGCACCTAGGCCAACGTTGATGTTTTCGAAATTTACAATAATTTTTATCTGATAGTTTAATATTGTTTATCCCCGGATAGGTGATATGACTCTTGTAAAAACGATAAAATTCTAAATAAACAAAATAAATAAAAGAATTTCTTTAACACAGTTTATTACTACGAATATTAAAAGATAACACTTAAATTATTAGCTATTACAAGTTACTGGCTTAACACTGATAAGTTATAATGAAATAGTCAGTTAATACTCAGATTAAAAATAAGCCCCTACTAAGCCTCCTCCTAAATTTGCGCAGTTTTCAATACGATTCCGAAATTCTCCAAAAGCTGCCTGTATTTGTTGTATAGGAATGGATCTAACTGCAACTGTTATTCTGCGTTTTAAAATTTCAGTGTCATTCGGAATGTGTTCTTGGTAAACTATTCGTTTTACCCATCCCCATACAAAAATCCATTATCGAAAGGTCTGGAGATCTAGCCGGCTAAGATCTCACGCTCATTCTCCCGAACCATCTTTCAACAAACTGATTATTAAGCCAATCAGTAATCATTTGTGCGGAATGGGCAGGGCAGCCATCTTGTTGAAAGTAATGCGAACGTCGAATATTTAATGGAAGTTCGTCAACAAACCTTGCAGAATTTGTAAGTAAGTTTGCTGATTTAATCTTCCTTCAATAACAAAGGGTCCAATAATTCCTAACTCGTATGAGACGGCACACCAAACATTTAGTTCTCCAAAATACTGCCTTCTTGAGTTAACTACGTAATGAGGATTGCCTCTGCTCCAATATCGACAGTTTTGCGGAGATGGAACACCATTTGTTGTGAAAGTACATTCGTCAGAAAAAATTATTAGTTTATGGAAATTTCTGTTTTCTAAAATTAGCTCCCCTAAAGACAAACAGAACTGCAATCGCCTTGCTTCATCACCTTCTTCCAAAGTGTAACAAAATTTGGCTTTATACGGATAAATTTTCTTAGCTTCATAAATTCTCTGTAAATGTGTTTTACTTATGTTTGTATTTACGCTTCGATTTTTAAGAGACATTTTAGGATATGCATCTACGAAATTTAAAGCAACTAAAATACCTGCATCAGTTTCATCGTAAGCTTTTTCTCTCTCTTCTTATAGTGAACGCTTTCTGTTGTGAGAATTCTTTTGATTAAACGCCAAGCAGTAGAGCTTTGCAGTATTTGGATATTTTTCATTAAATAAAGCAATAACTATATTTATCGATCTTTCACCGATTCCGTAACACTGAATCAAGTAAACTTTTTATCTAATGTTAACATTGTCTTTAAAAATATGTTTCAATTTAATACAGAAGTGTATGCTTGATAAGATTGACAGATAAGTATTGTTATGGAGACAATTTGTTTATACATAGCAATCTTTGTAGAATGAGCGTGACATCTAATCTTAGTATTAACTGACTATTTTATTATAACTTATCAGTGTTAAGCCAGTAACTTGTAATAGCTAATAATTTAAGTATTATCTTTTAATATTCATAGTAATAAACTGTGTTAAAAAATTCTTTTATTTATTTTGTTTATTTAGAATTTTATCGCTTTTACAAGAGTCATATCACCTATCCGAGGATAAACAATATTAAACTATCAGATAAAAATTATTGTAAATTTCCAAAACATCAACGTTGGCCTAGGTGCTTAAAATTCTAGAAGTAGGACTTTTCATGATTCTAAACAACTTTTGTTAATCAAATTTTGTTATATCTTCACTAAGAAAGGTAGTTTACTAGAACCAAAAATCAGATTTTTTAAAAGATCCAAGGCATACATGATTTACAAAACTAAAATTATGCCAGAAATTAGTCTTTAACTAAGCAGGACTGAACCCCAAACAATGACATTTTATTTCGAAAATTTTTATCTTTCACAAGAGTCGTTTCACCTATCCGGGGACATACTGTATATAGGGCACACCAAGAGATCTATTAAAACTCGTTTTAAAAGAGCACTTAGTTTAAAATAGCCATAGAGTAGGCGACATTGAATTAATTAAGAGGGTAGATAATAAAAACGATCTTGATTCTAGTGAAATTTTTTAAAACAGAAATTTGCCTATGAATTATGATGATCACGCTCTATTAGGATTTTGGAATTATTCAAGCTTATATATAAGAATCAATGAAGTGTGACGCAGAGAGTTTGCAACAAAGTCCGTCCTAAAAACAATGTTTTTGTTCTTTACCGTGCATTGGTAGACTAATAAATAAAAAAAAAAATTTCGGATATCTTAATTACAAAAATGTTTCTAATTTGTTGCAAACTCTTTGCCGGTCACTCTATAAGCTTTCTATTGTTTTTGTTTTTAGTATTGCTTTGTTGATGATGATAGCTTAGCTATTGAAACATGTGTCCGAGTATAGTTTTTTGCTCATCTTTTTCATCTCTATTCAAATGCCGTCCGCAGAGTAGCAATATCAGAAACTAGAGCGAGCCAAAGGCTAATCAATTATCACTTATTTCCATTTTGAAAATAAAAGAAATTCAGAGTTTTTCGTTGATATCAGCTCCATTCAAAACACTAACATGTGAAACTTTATATAGTCGCCACTGGAGAATGGGTACAAAAGCTGAAAAAAATGGTCGAGAGTTCAGCAAGGCATATATTTCTATACCAAAAAAAAAGCAATCCATCAAATCAAGTGAGAGGAGTCCAAGTGTTGTCAGAAAGGCATAATAGTAACACAATATGCTTTTGGCTTGGAGAGTAGATCAGTAGCACTTATAATGGCATTTTTGATCCTTCAATTCAATTCAGATCGTCTTTATTAAGTTATTACAAATTACAGTTGTACCTTATAAGTAGGCATATATGAGGCGAAGTTTAGCCCATTTTTACAGTTGCACAGAGTGAAACGGAAGGAGAATCGTTATTAACAGGCTTTAAGACTGGATCAGAAGACAAGAGTTGTGGCTGATGACGAAATACTGCTCCACTCTAAGAGTAAGCCTATTAGCAAATGAGATACTTGATAATAGAAAAAAATGTCATAAAAAATGTGAGAAACTAAACAAAAATATTCCATTAGTATTAATTTTCAATAACGCTGAGATACTGGTACTAACTACTACATTTTTTTGTATATAATTTAGAAAGTAAGTATTCCACAGACCTACCAGGTTTTACATTAAAAATCAATTATTCATTTTATTAGGACAATCTTAACACGCTTTCTTAAAGATCAAATAGATTTGTTGTATTATATTTCATGATAGGTAGTGAAGTTTCTGTACATAATCGTAAGTGAATTTGTGAAACTGTATAGGTAGTATAAAATAAGGTGCTTATTTCTGAAGGGTCTTAATGTTAATTCCTTTAAACCTATATTGTTGAAAGTTACAATTGACAATGGCAAAGAAAAGGCAGAGGGTGAATTTAGTTGATTATCTGAAGTCTTAGGTATATTGAATTTAACACCGAGATAAGCGACTAATTTCATAGCCAAAGATTGATGCAATAGTTTACAACAATATCACATTTCTAGAAACGCGCCTACAAAGGAGTTTATTCAGAATTTTTTTTTCCGTTATGGAAAATGCATGAATTGAGAATTTCGTTTCGAAATAAAGACCGCAATGAAATTAATAGTTTGTTTTTACAAAATAATGCATACTAATAAATTTATGGAACAAATTAAATAGTAAACATAAGCTAGTTCACATTAATTTCTTTACTTCAACAATTTATTCGGGGCTTCTGAAGGTAGATATGTGAACAAAGTAGTTATAATACTTAAATCTCAATTATAATAAAGTATTCCACTCGTTTATTCAAGAGTAGATGGTTAATTATTCAAAAAATAAAGGCTGTATTAATTATTACCCTTGGATGTTTAGAATACTGACAATAAGATATATTAGCATATTTACAAAGGTACAAGCAGTTTCTAGATTTTGCATCCACTTGAGGTATATAATTCTGCGAAGCTTACAACTACGTTGTCTTGACTTTGATTTCACATTATTCTTAAAATTGGAAAACTCTTAACACGAAAAAATATAATTCTTTTAAAAATAATTTATTAATACTTTTAAGAAAACTCATAAATTACAATATGCTCTTTACTTTTTCCAGAAACATTTTATTTCACTTCAGTTGAGTAAAAAAATACTGAAACTTTTTGTGCAACATGTTTTATAACTAGTACTTATTTATGATCAATTTCGTATTAATATTTCCAACAGTACAGGGTGGCTAAATAAGCAAAGACGGCGGCCATATCTCGGAAACTTCTCGCCCTAAAATTTCTCAAAAAATATTAGTAAAAGTTGTTACAAACCTGGTGACTATTCTTCAATATAATTTTAACCTTCTAGCGGGCCCGTCAACTTTTCTAGCGTCAAGAGCAAAATACCTTTTTTAACGTTAGTGGATGTTTCGGGTTACAAGTTATACTAATTGTTTTCGCGTTTTTAATTCTGAAAATTCATGAATAATGTCAGAAAATTCTAACGGTCCCATTAGGTCGCTTTCAACCGACAACAAACAAAGTGCCGACAACCTAGATTCTCCCATTGTTGACCGATATTTATTTTTTGTAGAAGTTAAGGTGCTTTACAATTGGTAATGGGAATGCGTAAATATAATATAAAAAATAATGTACATTTATTAAATCCTTTTGAAGTCACTGCCACTTACAAATTGACAATATTGTATCAGTTCGTTTAAAAGTAGTCAGACACATCATTTATGTAAGCAATTATCAGCCGCAAAGAGCCCAACATAATATCTTCGTTTGTTATATTTGGTATTTTTGTTAAAATCCAAATACTTCACTAACATCGCTGTACGCTTTCAACGTTTTCCTTGTCCTATTTTGTCCAAAATTACCTAAAAAGATTCAGTTCTACACTTATCTCGACTTTAGAGTAAGACTTCATCTTTACCCCCATAGAATATTTTTTTTACGACATGGCGTTTATTAGTTTCATATTCTGAAGATACGTTTACTGAAAATTGTTTTGCCTTATTCTCTATATCGCCAAATTGTGTTTGCAAAGTGTTAATAAATTCTAGAATTCTAGACCTGGTTTTTGTAAGAATTTCAAAACTTCATGCCAAAGCACAGCCATAAGCAGCTGTTTCTAATTTGACCATTGTTTTTCTTAACGACTTCGCTTCTATTTAGGTTTTTCTTTTCTTCTTTGTTGTTTATAAATTCTGTCAATGCATCATAAATCTCGTCGTAACTTGAAACCAGCGCCTTACAAGCGTCTTCCCGGCAAGACCATCTCGTTGATGAAAGTGATTTAACAACATACAAAACATTTTTTTGTTGTCCCTTGTTTTTGGCCTTATCAATTTTAGTTGTTAAAACATTCCACCTATGAGTTGAAGCTACGAAGAAGGCATATAGTTTTTGCAAAAAACCAAAATAATTTATAGCTTCTAAACATTCGTCTACACTGCACTGATCCACTAAATTTAGCGAATGCGCAGCACAGGGTACATAAACAGCCAAAGGGTTAGTTTTTTAATTTCTGTTTGCAGCCCATATATTTGTTAGACATATTGCTAGCGTTATCATAACTTTGACCTCTGCAGTCTGATAATTTAATAGCATTAGCTTCTAATAAAGATGTAACTTCATTGTACAGAGATTTATTTCGTGAATGTTGTCCTTAAACAATAACGCAAAATCACCGTCAACTGATCAACATGGGACACATCTGGTGTCATGTCCACTATAATAGAATAATATTTTCCATTTTTTATTTGTTCTACAATTTCTTTAAACACTTATTCTTCATTAGTATAATAAATTCTTTATAAATTGTTTTAGATAAGTAGGACACATTACTAGTGCCCTTACTTTGCGATTAACTCCAAAATTACTAAGTAATTACTATTATCCACACAACCAAACTTTTCAGTCGTGCCCCGAAATGCTAATCCTCTCTCA
The DNA here is from genome assembly GCA_030710515.1 of Abscondita cerata. Lineage (NCBI taxonomy): Eukaryota > Metazoa > Arthropoda > Insecta > Coleoptera > Lampyridae > Abscondita > Abscondita cerata. The sequence goes on along the minus strand of JALBCR010001586.1, from coordinate 14,930 downwards.
GAGATAAATTTAACCACTTCTACTACACGCTTTATGACATTTCTCCAATATTCTACTTCTAAGTGCAACCCATTGGTCATATTTTTATCTACGTGATGTGAATCACAAATACGAGATATCCATGTTAAAAGACATTGTCGATGTTCGGGACTGTTTTGATCCCTACGTGTTTCTTCTTTGTATTTTTTCCAGTCACAAAAACCGGTCTTAACAAATACGTCTTCGTTTTCACTTTTTTTAGTAAACGATTTACATACAAAACAAAATAATACTCCAGCAGACTTTGAGTACATAAGCCATTTTCTTTCACACACCTATCTATTTTGTTTTTTATACTTTCTTAATGAAGCTACGAATTGGCCATCATTATTTTCGAAATAACTTGTGCCTTTCTTTATACAGTCACCAATAAAAATCTCATCTATTATTGCAGGCCATAATGCCGGATCTTGCTCAACCGAAATAATTTTTGAATATATTGCAGAAGATGTGGGTCGATTGGCATCATTTGATATGACCTGTACTTGATAATCAGAATTAGTTCCTAAGCCAACCATGTATGTATTTGGCGATTTATCCACCGGCATTCCGACGCCAGTTGATACTTTTTGTGGACTTTCTTTTGTTGGCTAAAGTTTTCTTGATGTTGCCGACAATGCAGACATCTCCAAGCTGCCGGTTTCAAATTCAGAAATTTCTGTATTTGGAAAATGAAAAGGTGTAGAACAAGTATTGTGAAAGAAATTAGTTAATTTTGGCAATTTTGACACCCATTTTTTTCTTCTACTCTCTATAAAAGAAAAAGTGTCAAGGGCCAGTAACTTAATTCATACTATTCGGCCTAATGAATAAAATTCAAGTTTCTGTGTATATAATAGTATTTCAAACTAAATACTACAGTTCAGATGTTGTTAAAGCAATTACTAATAAGTACAATTGATTTCGTAGAATTAATAATAGTTTATTGTAAAACTTGGATTCCAGATCTATAGATTTAATTGAGAAATGGATTTAGTGTTTGTTAAAAATAACTATAGAATTAATCTTGAAATTTATAATTAATTTGTTAAAAATAATTTGAATATTTATACTATGTAAGACTTTTGAAACATTTTCTCGATCATTAGAACAATCAATTGTTTCAGTCTGAAGATGACTAAATTTCTATTTTTTCAGGTCGACAACATTTAACTGTAAATCAATAAATATTAGAAATTGACAAAACATTTTGTAACGGTTTTAGTTCACAAATAATAACAAAAGAAAGTAACGGCTCTAACGATACAACCTAGAGAGAAGAACAATACTGTTCGGCTCGAAATACCGCACTAGATTCATGGAAGATCCCGTATTTGTAATAGTTAGCGCAGCAGTGTTTGGCTTAGTCGGTGAGTTGAGGAGTTTCTTGAGAAACTGAAAAGAAATCGACTGCTGCCTAACGAGGCGCCACCTGCTGGGAAATAGAAAGAACTAAAACTGACCAACAGAAATTCACTAGGTTTTACTTAAGGTCTAATACGCTAAAACAAACACAAATTAGAGAGACAAATAGACAATTAAATATAGCAAATACAATTTAAAATACTAGGAGAATATGTGAGAAATAAGAGATTCTGTCGCATAAGACTTACGGGCGTTAGCAACAACAAATTAATTAAAGCTTGCAATCAATACATCAAAGTTTAGTTAAGCTTTTGTTTGTTACACTCCAAATTAAAGTTAGCGTTCCAATTAAGGATTGTTTAATAAGGAAACTGAACGTACACACGTCATTTACACACGGTGACTTAGAAACTAAACTTAAACTTGGACTAGCACGGTATGTAGCTCCCGCCAACCCAAAAGGCTTTTTGTTTTAGCTTCACCCACTTTATCTAAAGCGCACAAGCTCTTATGGAGCTAGTCAACAACAAAACCGAGCGTCGGTGGTAGAGTCTACTCCAAATAAAAATTTACTTGTATACTAGGACATCAAACCGTTTAATGTCACATGTACGTGAGCTTCATATGCATGAATAGTGAATAGGTTTCTTAATTAATAAAGTTAGCTGTGTTCTGAGCAATGTGCTTCCGACAAGGAAGGTTCTTACTAACAACAGTAGTTGATAGCTTTAGAAGATCGGTAGCCACAGGATTTCCCTTAAGAGAACTAGACGACAAAACACAAAAGGCAGATATGCTCCCTCGAAGCAGCAGGCACGCCACGTGAACGACCCCTCAGCTGGTTAAGTTCATCGGCCGTTGGCAGCTTCAATGTAGGCGAAACCGTGGTAGTCGTCACGTATAGCGAAGGATTCTTAACTAGCCGTTCCAGCACCACCGGGAATTATCCAGATTGTAATACTCGAGTAGAGTATGATGTCAAGACACGTGCTAAAGCATACGTCGTAATTAAAAATAATAGAACCACAAAAGAAAAGAAAACAATGTGTACTTACGGTGAATGCGGTCGGACTTAAATTTAAACAACAATTCGACTTATTATTGAAACACACATCAATAATTTGTGTAAAATTTTAGCTTCGGAATGCACGCCAAACACCCATGTACAAGAAGGAAGTAGCAAAATATCCACTCATCGTCGCGATAAATTTCGTGAATTAAAGATCCACCAACGAGAAATCCGTAGCGTGCGCGTCAAATTCGACTTTCGTCGTAATGTGTAACTCACGACAAGCGTTATTAAGAAGGCTTGTGACATACGTCTGAGTTCGAGAAATTTGAACCGTAACATTTATTTAATTTATTATGTATTAACTTGAAATATGAAAAAGTGTTTAAATCAATCACAATTTACAATACAGAAAAAACTTTGATCTGTTATAAATTATTATTTTATTAAAGAAAACGGTGTTAAATGTTTAAGAAAAGATTCAATTATTATTTAAGAAATGGATACGGATCGTTTTCATTTTATTCATATGAGCCAATAAATTAAATTCTTTTTAACTGTTTTACTTTTTCTAAACCAATTTTTTATAAATTTTTATAATCGATTTTGTTAATGCGGGGTTTCTAATAAAATTATTTTTTTACCTTGCGTTTAGCAGATCCACTTAAATATTTTCTAAACATTTCTGTAGTAGTAAACACTCGCGAAACTATTGCAGATAATAAACACCAAATAAAAATGAATTCAAATAAAAGTCAGTTTATACTACTACTACCATGTATGTATTTATCTAGGTATACGAAGTGTAGGCACAGAATACAAGTGCAGACTTGCAGTTACAGGTTCAACCTACGACAAGGTGTTTTAATTCTCAGAATTCTGAAGAGTTTGTGAATTGCTTTGTCTAGTACTGCATTGAAATAATTTGTTCCCCACAAACAAAAATAAAATAACATCCGGATTTAAGAGTCCTCTCTACCCTTTTTGCTAAAATCGTTATATCGAATCGCTAAGAACTACACTATTTTTTTTATAGAAAGAATGTTAAAACAAGGTCACGGACACGTTTGAAAAACTAGTTTTAGAGTTTACCGTTCTGTAGTGCTGCTTTACAGGGAAAAATTACATGTTTTCGAAGCGACAAAATAACACCCATATATACAATTGAAATATTCTAAAATATTATTTTTCACATTCTACAATGTTCTTTCCAACTAAATACGGACGCTTTTTTTTTTAATTCAAGATCAATTAATAAATTGGGAAGAATTTCAATATTTCACGACAAAAGCTGCAAAAACAGTCTAATTTTCAAAACATAATTATAACAAATCAAAATATTTTAATGAAAAAAAGGCTCCGACATAAGTTACGTAACAAATCCATGTTTATGATAGTGAAATCCAAAATTATTTTTATCAAAAACTGTAGCCTTCAGATTGTCGCCCGTGACATAGGAATTTTTACATGAGAATTGAAAGGTAGAGAGGACTCTTAAGGCTTATCTTTTTAATTTGTGGACATCAAAAGTCTCATAGGTAGGTTTTGTATCTTTTTATTGGTTTTAGCACAAAAGGTGCATTGATGTGTACACAATAAAAATAGTGCGTGAATGTTGTCGTTCAGATAAAGAAGGCACCTGACCTGATGTTTCATGTTTCCGATACAAAAACAAAATCGTCTACCAAAGAATGTTATGCACGTTTTCGTACCTCTCGAAAGTGAATTACCGCATCGTAGTACTGTTCGGACTTCATGTTATTACAATGAAAATAAAACATTAACACTTTGTAATTCTTCTGAAATAGTAATATCGCAAATTTTATGTTTCATACGGGCCCCGTATAGCACGGGGCCTGGGGCTATAGTCCCTAAAGCCCCCCTTCTTAATTTAGTATTGGATCATCTTCGTTGCATGTTTCTTCAGGGCGATATCTTGAAAGATAGCTTGTGTAGAACTGGGATCCCTTGTTGTTGTAAGCGTATACTAATTTTGACTAGTCTCCATCTTACCAACTCTTAGTAAGATTTTTGAAAATATTATTTTAAATTAATTACTCACCTATTGTTATAGTATAAAGTTAATGAACAGTAAACAATACGGTTTCACAAGTGGACAATCAACTATTGACGCAAGTGTTGATCTTATCCATCAAATTTTTAGTGCCTGGGAAGGTTCAGAGGATGCCATTGGTATTTTTTGCAATCTTTCTAAATCATTTGACTGCGTTCATCCGGATATTTTGGCTAGCAAATTAGAACACTACGGAGTCAAGGGGAGGGATTTAGATCTTATTGTAAGTTACTTAAAAAAACAGAGTTCAAACAGTTGAAGTTGGAGGAGAGAGGTTTTCGGGGTCAATTATTCGCATGGGAGTGCCGCAAAGTTCAATACTTGGACCATTCCTATTCCTATTTTATATTAATGATCTACCTTATATGGTAAATCAGATTCAAAATACTATAGTTTTCGCCGATGATACTACTCTTATTTTTAAATTAGATAAGAAATTATTAGATTACAACAACGATAATCATTTCATGAATAAAGTTGTAGAATAGTTTACGGCAAACAATCTATTACTAAACAAATCAAAAACTAAATGCATTAATTTTACACTATCTAATGTACTCAATAGGAATAAAATCATTTTAATAAATAATGAACTAATGGATCTTGTAAATTCCACTGTTTTTCTAGGTATTACCTTAGATAATAAGCTATAGTAAGGTCTTCATATAGATAAACTAGCTGTAAGACTTAGTTCCGCAGTCTATACAGTAAAGAAGATTAGGGATGTTCCGGATATATCCACTGCTAGAATAGTATATTTCTCATATTTCCATATTCTAATGGCATACGGAATTTCACTTTGGCACCACGCGGTTGATGTAGATAGAATATTTATTATTCAAAAGCGCGGTGTTCGCGCCATATATAAACTGAATAATAAAGCTTCAACACGTGAACTATTTAAAAAAATTAGAATTTTAACGTTGACATCTCAATATATATATGAAAACCAAATAAAAATTCATTCTTAAAAATTGCGATAGACATAGATTTTAACACTAGAATTAAGAATAAATTAGGACCGTATAAGAGTTGGCTCCATAAAATTGACGAGTCATTTAAAGGGCAATGTGTACATTTTTACAAGGTCCAAGAAAATATTCAAAATTTTCTTTACATAAGTTTAAAAAATTTATTAAAACTAAACTATTTACTAAAGGATATTACAAAATAGATAATTATTTATACGATGTATTACTATGGGAATAATTAATTCTTTTATAAAATCAGTTATTTTTATAATGTAAATATGTTTTTGTTGTATTGTATTTTTAAACTGTTCAAAGTGTAACTTTCGTTACCTAATGAATAAAATCTTATCTTATCTAAATACACTGTTATCTCTTAAGAGCTTAGGCACTTGCGATCTTTCTTGAAGATGTGGTGGCATGAGTTTGAGAGATAAAATTTTCAAAAAAATTCTTTGTGATTCTCAGTGTTATTTTGATTTGATTAAAATAATATTAAGGCATTGATACCAAACACGTCTAATAATGCATAAAAAACAACTGAGTCGCCTAGATGCAAAACCGGCCAAATCCCTTTTTTATAAAGTTGAGAAAATTGACAAAACCTTAAAATGAAAAAGTAAGCAAAATTCGAATAAACTGGCTGCACATTTTGTTAGGTGTCATCTCTAATATGCTATTCCAAAAATCGTGACGAATATAGGCTATTGGTTTTCACAAAAAACAAAGAAAGAATTTGGATTTAATCAGTTTTGCTTCTCAAATATGGATATACCCTGATTTGCTGCCAAGATTCTTCAAAAATAAATAATTCACTAGAGGGGGTACTTTTTATTATTTCAATAATAACGCCAAATGAGGAACATTATATCTACTACTATCTATATCTTAAATGAATATTGCGTTATCTTCAACGAACTGGCAAACATCTTCATCATTGGTGCGTAGTCCTCCAAAACTTCAGCTAGTGATATATTGCTCTTGTAGAGCCCTTCTTTAGTGGAGGTGTAAAGACAAAAACAACTCAGTTAGCTGCCAATGCCGACGTTTCGCCCACCTTTGTGTGGGCTTTATCAAGGCTGGAAAAAGTATTTTATTGAGATGGCATACGGTACAGCGGGTTGACAATTTTACATCATTTACAAATTACATAAGACATAAAAACGAACAAACAGATCGCGATGGCGTTAGATTACATCGAGTGACATTGTGTAAAATCTTATAAAATTCACATAAGAACATAATTTAGTCAATATTCATCAACACAATATAGCAATAAAAATATAAAATATATTATTAACAGTGTTAAACTGGTAAGAAGAAATTATTTAGAAAGGAAATTTTGTATTTATAATAAAACGAGATAAAATAATTGGACTCACCTATTTGCAAAACCGAGTGGTAGTCAAGAGCTTATATATAAAAATAAAATCATCAACAGATGATAACGTCACAATTAATAAATAACACGTAATGTAAATAAAAATAGAAATTTAACAATTTTAAATACCACACGCAAACACCATTGAAACAGCGAACGTATAAACATGATAACGGTACTTGTTAAAAAGATAAAGACCGCTTTTATGGAATTTGCGTACATGCATAAAATGAAAAGATTGTATATATGTAAATAATCAAGTAGTTAATAATTGAGTAGTTAATAGGTTAGTAGGTTAGACTAGATTAGTTAGAGTAATTAGCATGCTACGATTAGTTAGGTAGATATTAATGGTTAGTTAGTTAACAGGTGGTGGGTTGAAGTTTCAGGTGGTGGGTTTTGATTTTACTTATGATATTGCTGTAAACTGTACTTAAATTGTTTGTGTCTGTGTTAAAATTCACGTTTTGAGGGTGCATTTTGATCGCTATCATTTCTGAGACTAGCCTTTTTTAAAATTATGTTCTACGTCTAATATTACAGGTTCTTCGAAGTTGAAAGTGTGTCCTGTGCATTTATGATGGGACGAGAGTCCTGTCTCTTCTGTCTGTTTTTTACAATTATATTGGTGTTGTTTGATACGTGTACTCAGTTTTTGTTTTGTCTGCCCAATGTAGCAACAGGGGCAGTTGCTGCAACCGATCTTATATACAACATTTGATTTATCCAACTGTTCAGTCTTGTCTTTTAAGCGCGAGTAAATATTGTTATAGATTGTATTTTTGTTGTATAAGACTATTTTAGAACTGTCATTTTTTAAAAATGTTTATTATTTTATGGCTCAGGACAGGTACATTGATGATTTTTTTAAAAGAAATTGTTTGTTCGTTTTTTATGTCTTATGTAATTTGTAAATGATGTAAAATTGTCAACCCGCTGTACCGTATGCCATCTCAATAAAATACTTTTTCCAGCTTTGATAAAGCCCACACAAAGGTGGGCGAAACGTCGGCATTGGCAGCTAACTGAGTTGTTTTTGTCTTTACACCTCCACTAAAGAAGGGCTCTACAAGAGCAATATATCACTATCTTCATCATTATTTTCTTCCAAATCGTTCCAGAGTTCCGTGAATATGCACATAATCACACAGGTACTACCTAGTGTTTAACAGTCTTTAAGTAAACAGAATAGATTAAGTCAATTTTGCTTCTACACTTTAGTTTCGCCTAATATTATGCATGGTGATTTAGTTGTTTGCATCGCACAATGCAAAAATGTTGATGCCATATTTGGCTGGTTTTATGGAAATGCATTGTACGAAGCTACACAGTCATATGAATGCTTGCAACTGTTCATCTATGTTGATGAATTCCCTCAACTGTAACTTGACTTGCAGTTTACAAAAGACTCAAAAAGTGATCTGATCGCCGCTAATTGGTTGTGTTCCCTACTTCAGCTCTTGTGTTTCTATAGTTGAAACGAAGGAGAAACAAAAGTCTCTTGTAGTGCATGACGGCTACTTCAAACCTTATACCGTCTGTTGGCCAAATTTCTAGAACATTGGTATGGCTTAGTTTCTTAATTCCCAAAAGATAGAGCAAACCAATTAATGCCATAATATCTGTTCTTGAGGTTTCTCTCGCATCTCTATCCGTTTCACAGCCAACGTACCGTTTTTTATAGCCTATGCATAAATTTGTACAGTGCACAATTTCATCAATCATTGAAACATTTATTAATTTCAGAAATGCCTCTAGTTCGTTTTCTAAGTCTCTTACTTGGGGCGTAGGTGCGTGAATTATCTTTAGTAAATTTTTTTCTTGTTTTTGTAGGACAAAATTCTTTCTTTTGCTATAAAGTTGTTTTGTCTTTACCAATAAAATTTTCTGTAGGTTATTCATTGTTAACAGATGCTAATGATTCATCATGTTTGTCACTATAGTATTCTTGTTCTGAATCGCTTAGATGATCTTGATGTTCCTACAGATCCTACAGAATTTCTTCAAGTTCCTTATTACTTAAATATTTTCTAGACAACCTATAAAGAATACTCAAAGTCAGATATTATCAAATGACACGTAGCTATTGTGTATCACAACGTAAAGACATATCTTGCTGTGGAATTTTGAATGTTCTAGTAAATCTTAATTCAAGGAAGCAACATTCAAACAAATAAAATAATAGACTACAGTAATTCTAGCATTCCAGTTTAGTGGTAACACTAGTGAAACATGTACTTAGAAACGAAGATTATTTTCAAAAACGGAATTTTTGTAAGCACGGGATTTTTGCACTTTTCCTTCGAAAAATTTGGAAGTTTGACACTTCCGACATTCGCATCTGTTACTATAAAAATATAGTACAAATTTGCAAACTAAATTTCACAGTGAGATTAGATATAAATAATTTTAGAAACACAATGTACCCGAATGGTAACCTAAGGAATTAAAATAAGCCTCTACTAGGTACAGTAAAAGCTGTAAATTTTTTTGACTCATTTTCCAAAGGTATCTGATAAAAAGTAGATTTAATATCGATCCTTGATAAAAACTTTACGTTGTAGAGTTTATCTAATGTAGAATTGATCATTGGAAGGGGATAAGCGTCTTTAACTGTTACGTTATTTAGTTTGCGAAAATCCACGCAAAATCTGTAATCTTCTTCTTTTTTTCTAACTAGTATAATGGGTGATGCCCTTGAAGAGTTAGAGGGTTCTACAATACCTTATTTGAAAAGTTTATCAAGTTCTTTACTGATGTAACTTTGTACCAATGGACTAACCGGGTAGTATTCTTGCTTTATTGGATCAGAATGAACTACGATTTTAAGATGAACCAGATCTGTGCAACTTATCGTTTCAGGCATATCACGGAGTGTTCTTACCAGAATATTAGTTAAACTAAGTTGCTGTTCGGGTGACGATGAGTTCAAGAGTTGTAAATTATAGACTGGTGATATTACATCTAAACGTTGTGGCTTAAATTAGGACTAGAGGTCTGCGCCAAGAATTAAGTTGTGTTTAAGGTTAGGAATAATTAACAGTTTGATTATGTTAATGCGATTTTTTAAACAAACTGGGGTAGTAATACTACCGTAGACTTTGCAATAATTGTCATTAGCTACTGTGACTTCAGTTATATCAGAAGTGTTTACAGGAAGAGTTAGATGTCTTAGCTTGTCCAATTGTGCGAGACGCACCAGAATCGAGTAGTCTTAGAAGATTAACACCAAATTTTGTTATTCCTAGATACGGTCGGTTATCCTCATTAAAATGAGATTAGATGAAGTCTATAATTGGTTTGTTAGAAAATAAATTGGCCGAGTTGTGTTGGGATATAGAGACGTCTTCTCAACCAGAAAGTGTCTCATTTAATAGTTTTTTTGGTTATTGCATTTTGGACAAGTCTTAACTGTGAAATTTGGGGTTTTACACCTGTAACAATAACAATTAAGTCGAGATGTGCAGTCAGTTGCTATATGACCTATTCCATTACAATGATGACATCTGATTTCGTTGGATTCAGAAATTGGCATGCAGTTACTAATAGAAGGTTGTGAATAAACACGGGCTAAATCTCGTTCTAAAATATTTTTAGATTTAGCTGGTGGTGGAACATAATTATTTACTGAAAGTCTGTTTGCTTCTAGTTCGCGAGCAAGTTCAAGGAATTTAACGACAGATTTGATATTTCTTATATGGAGAGCAAGACCGATTTTATAAAAAGGGATCATATTTTTAAGAAGTATTTTTTAATTTGACAGAGTCTGGAATTTTAACGGTAAGCCTTTGAAAATGGTTATTCATGTACGCTATAAATATTTCCATAGGTTCCTCAGGGTGTTATGTTCATTCTTTAATTTGATTGAAGAGAATGTCATTATAGTTTTTGAGTAAAAACTCTTGTCGGAGTAAGGACGTCAAAGAATTCAAATTTGTTGTTTTATCTTTATTACCATGATACCAAACGAGAGCAATATCAGAAAAAAGATCATAAGCGAAATGAAATAGTTCTATATCTGATACAAACCTAGCAACTTTCATTTCTTCAACACGCTCAAAAAATGCGTTGATTGACATATCCGTAAGTTTTCCTAAGAATTTAAGGTCTTATTTTGAAACAAAAACAAAATTATAAGTGTTTTGAATTTGTGTACTTTCAAAATCGGGTAGACATCTACTTCTACCAAAGTTTCACTATCGCTGTTTACTACTAGGGTTTTGTAAAAGACTTAAATCTAGAACACCTTAGGTTTTATTCAAAGAATAAAATAAAATTAACTGTAACGGCATGTGTGTGATAAAGCCAAGTATAACTTCGTTGAGTGTGTGCTTATGTACACGTTATACTTGGCTTTATCGGCAACGTATGTTTCAAGCATTAAAGCTACCGCTTAGATAGCGCTTTTGCACTTTAACACACACATGCTGTTATAGTTAACTGTTGGCATTTTTCTTAGTAAACACTAATATTTATTGGTGGTAAAATTAAACTCAATATTTACAGGAAAGTGCAACAATAATTTCTAATCGAATAGTAGTAACGGGGGAGGTTTGAATCATTACCCTTAAGAGTATAAAATGTAAGGTCCGAAATAAATTGTCGCGTGTGATTTAGCATACGGGTTCTTTATGTTATGGTAGCTAGTATAACGTGCTTATATTTTTTTTTCATACGCCCCCTGTATATATGAAAATGTTAAATGGTTACTTAACCTCAAAACGTCTTTAAGTAATATTCTAAAGCTCCCCTTCACATGTGTAAATGACTTAAACATTAGTTACGTTGAGTGTTTAAAGATTCAATAAAGTAAATTACAGTAACAGTACTATACTTTAGTACGGGGTGTACAGTAATAATTTTGAGCCGGCAAGTCTTTGTATGCAACACCTTAAGTTAGAAATTAATCACACTAAACTATCGGACCTGCAATTGGTGATGAAGTAATGGGTTGGTCCAAAGGACACAGTACCATAACACCCACGGTATGTTGTAAACGATAGACTTGTGAAGATTGCCGTTACTATTATATTGTTACTGAAGAACTAAAACTGGGTAGCATCGTACTTTCGACTTCGCCTGGTGCCAAGTAAAAGAAAGTACGGAAGGAAAGGTACAAATAGAAAAAGCTACAAAAATTACAAGAGTAAGTTTAAGCTAAAATTAGTACAAAATGCTTATAGCTTTATGGATAATGAAGTATAGTACATCTATGTACAAAAATGAGGTTGGTCGTGTGTATCGATCCCAAATATATGGTGATTGACGTGGACGAAATAATAAAATAAAGACGATTCAGATCAACAATTTATGATGCTCACATAGATGCTCCGTAATTAAAACAGAATTTAAAACCATTCTGTTTATGCCTTGTGTAGCAAAACACGACCCAACAGAAAGTGAAAAGATTCTTCCCCACAGATAATATGAAAATGGAAAACTGCAAATGATAACAGTTCAAATTTTAGGCGTGACGAAGATTAGGTTTGCATAGGTAACTAACGCTACAGCTATGAACTGTTCCAATTGTGACACACTGTTACGATTATGCTCAACAAAATTAGACAGCCATGATTTTCTGAACTGCCAGTCTCAAATGTAAATGGAGCGTTTTAGATGTTTTGAGGCAAATATTAATTTAAATTTTTTAAAGGTAATGAAAAATCGAGTGAATGATATATGGTCGTGGAGAAAACATGGTCTGTTACGTGATTAGAATTAAAATTCGATACGAGTGAAACCACGAATAGATTTTCATTCTAACCTTGTTACAGAATCTACTATTCTCTCCGGTTTTAATTTATTTCGGTTTGTAAAAATATTTTGTTACATGGTCATAAAATGTAGGAGGGAATAGTTGCTGCTTACACCTTTCTTTACCGTCACGAAGGTAAAGTTATGTCGGGATAACAAATATAAAATAAGGAGCGTGTCCTGTCAATACGGCAACATTCAAACATCAGGCAAAGTAATTTTCCTTCCTTAACTATATAGGAGTGTTATCTGATCCGCCATATTCTCTACCGTTAGAACTTTCACCTGAAGTTTCTATGGGAACACTATCTCGTTTTTACCATTCGAGGGGGCAAAAAATTTCCTATAAGCGGGAGCATTTCCGTAAGGGGCTCGTGTTGTCGATAATCTTCTTGGTCACGTTGGTGAAAAGCCATCTAAAATCAACGAGTCCGAAAAACGTACGAGCCCTGTATTCGAGTTATAGTTATGACCTTTACGTTTGATACAAACAGAAATTACATTTCCTTTTTCTGTTCTGCGTTTATTCGGGCATATTGTTGCTTTGTGATATTTAATACCTGAAATTATTATTGTTTTAACTGTTTCTAAGGGTACTAATTAGGATTTTGTAATTGGTGCCCGGTCTAGCAGTGATAGCCTTCCTACATCTGTATCAACCATGCCCGCGACTCACTCTGCTAGATTGGAGCTACGGATAGGTTTTCCGAACCGGTACTAAAAATTTGTTCTACCTCAACAAACCTGTAACATGATGATTAAGTTTGAAACGTTGGCATATATCGGGATATAATTTTCTTAGTAACCAATTGAATCCCAATGATCAACACCCCAACTTGGCCTAGTGCTACTAAATTATGAGCTTATGAGCCTTTGCGACTTTGTGCCAGTAAAATGTGACCAAAACTCTATTATTCTAATAATGATCTACCAATGATTGGTAGCAATATTGTAACTATCTGAAGTCAAAGACAAATTCTTAACTTATTGAACAAATCTTTGAGTGACTCGTCAAACTTTGTAACCTCAATTCTTGGGAAGCCAGTTTTTTTGTAGTGTATTGCTTCAATTTTATATTTAATTTTTATACCTGATTTATTCAATGCATTCCAATCTTCAGAACTTTCGTCAATTAAAGTATATCTAAATGTAGCTGAAACTCTTTAAAATCGACTCAAGCATTATTAAAAGCAGTTCTGGTTTTAATGACCGATCATTTTTAACTAAGGCTAGTTTATGAATTGGTAGTTATTTTAGCATTCTCTTTTTTTTACTGTATACACGATTACGGTTAATAATGACTAATACATAAAACTATACGATATGGCTGTAGTACCTACTCAAATGTTTCAACAAAACTAAATTTACCCTTCAGTACGATATGTAAAAAATTGTATGTTGTCGGTTATATTACTACAAGTTCCAAACACGAAAAAAAACACGATTACCGTAATTTTCTAAATAATTAATATTATGAAAGGCTCTAATAAATTCTATACTGGCACGCCAACATAAATTGTTTATCAACGTAACCTGTAAATCTACATGTAAAAATTTAATTGACAAAATTTCGCACTTACAACAATAACTTTTCTAAACGTTTCTAATTAAATAGAAAACCTATAGTTAACATAGGACATATATTCTATAACGGTTAAATTACAAAGTTACGTCACAGTTTCAAGCACTTTGAACAAAATTACAACTTATGTTAAGAACTTACGCTTATGTAACAAAAACGATATTTATAAAAGGATAGTTAAAGGGATTTGACTTTGCTTCAAATAATTACTAGACGTCAACGTCAATTATATACAAGACCATATCCAACATATCCTATTTAACAACCCCAACCATCCTATCTTCCATCGGTGATTCTTGAGGTTTACGTAATTTATCTTGCCTTGAAATATTTATTTTGAAATTAAAATCAATTTGGTTGAAGTTGAAGTAACCATGCTTCACTACAAAGTCACAATTGCTATGCCTTATTTTTCGAAATAACTAATAAAAATCTTTGCAGGCAATTATAAAATATCGCACTACGGTGATGGGCAAATTGGCGGTTTACAAAATACAAGTTGCATATAGAAAACAAAATAAGGATGAAACACACTGCCTGTTAAAATATATTCGTACTGTGCCTAAAGGAGTGCATTAACGCATACACCTAGAAACAATTTACGGATAGAAGAGATGACTAACATGCACAATTTCTAAAAACTATTTGGAAAACGTTGTGTACATGACAAGAACGTTATAAACATACTGTCGCTTCATTGCAGCAGTTTTAGGAAGAATAAGTTTAGCCGTTTTGTTTTATGGAGTTGCCAAATGACAACTCCAATAACATCCGTGTTA